>CAUYPK010166134.1:0-13259 GCA_963574355.1 Loris lydekkerianus | reverse complement strand
GGGGGGGGGGGGGGGCGGGGGGGGGTGGGGTGGGGGGGGGGGGTGGGGGGGGGCGGGGGGCGCAGGGGAGTGTTGGTAGGATGGGTGTGGGGAGCAGGGGAGGGATGAGAGGATGGGAGAGGGGAGCAGGGGAGGATGGGCGTGGGGAGCAGGGGAGGGATGGGAGGATGGGCGAGGGGAGCAGGGGAGGGTAGGAGAGGGGAGCAGGGGAGGGATGGGAGGATGGAAGAGGGGAGCAGGGGAGGGATGGGAGGATGGGCGAGGGAAGCAGGGGAGGTATGGGAGGATGGGCGAGAGGAGCAGGGGAGGGTGGGAGAGGGGAGCAGGGAAGGATGGAATGGTGGGAGGGAAGATGCTCCAGGATTGCAAGAGGATGACACGCAGGGAGAAGTTCCTTCTCCAAGGCAAGTGTGGCACTGAGACCTCAGAAGGTCACCCAAAGAGGGGAGGGCGAGGCTTCCCATCTCCCGCTCATTCAGGCTCCAGATGCCAGGTCCTCAAGGTCACGAGGACATCTCCTCTGTCAGTGCTGCCACAGCACCTGCACATGGGAGACCAACCTCCCGTCTGCTAATCATGCATGAGCCTTTCCAGCCTCAGATCCTCCATCAGTCACACTCGGAGGCACAGGACACATATCAGGCTCCCCAGCAGCCCTTCTCTGCCTCTCTCTGGGGTCTCCCTGCTTCCTGGCCAGCCAGGAAAAGACCTGTGGCCAGTCCCAGTGGTGTGTGCCCTGGCCCAGTGGCTGCAGCCACACAATCCATGCTATTGGAGCACCTGCTCTGCAGCCCCAGCATGTCCCATGTGTGAGTGTGTGCATGTGTGACACGTCCTCAGAGACATCCCAGGGAAATTACCACTGGAGGCGGACAGCAGCAGCATCTCCTGTAGATCACCACTCCTGACCTCCTCCACTGGCAGCCCAAATGGCCCTCCAGAGGGCCCAAACAACACGCTCACCCTCCCTACGACCCATATATCCACCAAATGTCCCCGGTGAGGAATGTGAGCACCTCATCCAGACGGCCCTCTCCCCTCACCGCCCGGCCCCTTGCAGAGATTGCAAGCATCTCTGATTTCACTGTGTTCAGGAAACGCGGGGGTTTAGAACTAGAAGAGAAACCAGTGCATGAAAAGTCTCATAAAAGCTCTAGCCAGAGGGCCCAAGTATTTGATGAACACAAGCCCACCAAACAGCCCCCTCAGCCCCTCCAGTCTCCTGCCACCCACCCACCAGAGCTGAAAATCCTCCACTGGGACAAATACCTAGAGCCGCTGCTCACAGAGGCAGCTGTTTCTAACTTTCTACCAAGAAGCATCGACATATTCGCTGTGGATCCTCCCCGCTGAGGACATCATGGTGGCTGACATTTCCCTGTCCTCAGCCAGGACCTGAGCACACCTGACATCAGACATGATCACATTTCAACACTGAACCGCTCCAGGTCAACAGTGCTGCTACTGTCCCCAGGTGACGGGGGTTGGGGGGTGTGTGCAAGTGCACACATGTGCGCACACACACACAAAAGACATGTATATTCCACACACACGACATGCACACAGACAGGTAAGTCAGATGAGCCAAACCTAAGAAAGCCCACCCACTAACCCAATATTGCTCCCAGAACTGACTTTGAGCATGCAGCTAAGGGCCCCAGAACACCCACCCCACTGTGGGGACAAGCTTGCCCAGGGGCAAGGGATCCAGGGACTCAGATATCCTAAGCAGCCGCCTTCCTGGTCCTGCCAACCTTTGCAGCTGGGTGGACCCTTCATAAGTGAGAAGATAGGGGCCTGCAGGTCTGAACCCAGAACACACGGCAGCATACCCCAGCCTTGCAGGAAATCTGGGGGGGATTTTACCTGGTTTCATTTTATTCTCGTGAGGCAACCACAAACTTAAAACTAGCTGAAACACCTGCTTTCCACCTTATTACAGTGACCTCTGGTGGTCAAGAATAAGACATTGCAGGGCCAAATTAGAATTAAATTACTTAATTTCAAACAATTTTAAGTAACAAATGCCTTGAGGTCCTTTCAGAGGTTCCAAGAGGAGCAGAGGAGTCGAGATCTTCTGTCAGCCCCACTGAAGGTATGAGGCTATCTGTCACCTGACCCTGCACGCAGCCCCACCAGGGCTTCTCAGACGATGCTTCCAGTGCAAACGCAAATACCTCGGAGCAGCGACCTGGGGCAGTGTCTCAGTCACAGCACCTCCTCCCCCTCCCAGCTGGTGCTCAGAGAGGTTTTTCAGAAAAGCTTCCACCCTGCCAGGAGAGCAGCTATGAGCTCTGGGGAGGGAGGGTTTCTAGAAGACTTGCAATCTCAGCACCACAGCCAGCCCTGCTCCAGCTGCTTGGGGCTGCACAGGGGAGACAGGGAAGCTGCACTCTTTCTCCACCAGGATCACGAGCCTCAGCCAACAGATGGTCGGCCAGGAATGAGAGGGGGAAATGGGGTTTCTGCCCAACACCTCAGTCCCCAGGCCAAGGTGTGGGGGTTGCCAGGCTCAGAGAGGCCACAAGGCAAGAGAAGGAGCTTTTGCTTTGGGAGTTATTCCAAAAGAAGGAAGGAGAAAGACCATATATCCCAGGGGACATAACATATATCCATTTAGCCCCCCTCCAGGTTAGAGAGAGTCTAGAGGTGGAGTAGGGGACACTTCTGTGGACAACAAGGCTAAGCAGTGTGTCCTGTCGGGTAGAAAAGAGATGGACGCTGGAATCCAGCCCCACTGCCAGCCAAAAATAATAAAGCTTAGCACAGGCAACAGTCTCTCACCCCGTCCCCAGACCACCCCCAAACCATTCTAGACAGATGCTTTTAAACCCTAAAAATTCTCCAAAGGGAGCCAATGACCTCAGCAGCACCTATTCTAGTAGCTTCTAAAAGGTTCTAGAAGCGACCAGGTCAGAGCATTCAGACATTAATCCTTCCTCATATTATTGCACCACTTGGTCTGTCCATGGAATGTAGGCTTTGGTCAAAGCCCCAAACCTAAGGACAGCTTCTCCTGCAGTCCCTACAAGCATCAGCAAGGATAAGCTGGGCCTCATTGTTCCCAATATGGAGACAGACTGCTTTGCTACCCTGGTATCCTCTGGAATTCAAAATGGACGTGGAATATCAATATTGTCTCAATTTCCCTTCATCTATGAGGAGACGTCAGCAACCCTTTCTGCCAAGGATTGTACAAGGATCATTAAAAGGAAAATGTCCATGGTAATTGTGCCTTTATGCATATTTCTTCACTCCAATATTCTATAACATAATAATGTTTCACATTTCTACAGAACTGTCTTTTCAGCATGTTTTCGCATTATGCTTAATTTCGTAAGAGTTTCTCAGCCCCACATAACGACACAGTTCAATGCAAAATCAGATATAAATCTAGCTTAAGAGACTCTCAACAGGAATTTCATTTAAAACTGTAAATGTTAAAAGATTCTGGCTCTGATTTATGTTATGTTGTGTGTATGTTTCAAAGAGAGAGCTTAACTGGCCCTCTTAGACAATAGATGCCCGCGACGTAGTGGCAGCTGCACCCCTGGCCTCTGCAGGTCTGAGGGGACTGTCTCTCTGCCCCTCTGCAGAAGAAGCCAAGAAAAAGGCAAACCCAGGGTGCGAGCTCCAGCTGCTGGAAACCCAGGGTGCGAGCTCCAGCTGCAGGGCCGAACAGGGCCTCACGCAGGAAGTGAGCCAAGGGTACCTGACACCGTTGCCTGCCAGCTCAGAGACTACGCTCGGGGGATAATTCTGCAGTTTCTTCTCGTCTCCCTGCTCCTCCAAAATGCTGGGACATGGGCACAAGGGTCCTCAGCGTCCTGCTACCACCCACACCTGTCTTTAGGAAAAGCAGGAGGGAGCTGACCAGGAGAGGCGAAAGTCCTGGGTCAGGATCTCAGTCTGCATGGTACCCGGCTGTCCTCAAGACACTTCACTGTCAAGGTGGAATGATAACCCCAGGGCCTGGGAGACGGGGGGGGGACTGGCAGACTGCGCCCAGGGCTCTTTGGAGAAGAAGCAGGCCCTGTGTCTGCAGGTGCTGTGAACTGTGAATTCTTGATGGAATTAATGAATCCAGAGAAGGCATTCATCCATTGTCTAAGCACTTTTAAGACAATTTTCAAATGCAGATTATTTACATACTAGGCTCTAATGACTCTGAAGCAACCATTACAGTCCGTCATGTAAAATCGTATCCAGGCAATTTTATTGCAGCCTATCGGCACGCATACCATGTTTAGACAACTTACAATACACAAATTATTTACATCATGAAAACATCTCTGTGGCCCTGGCATTATGCTATCAAGAGACAACGCGCAGCAATAGATTAAATTGAAATATGCTGGCTGCTTCTGAAACTTTCAACTTTATTCCAAAACGCTGAAAGCCAAAAAAAAAAAAAAAAAATCACAGTTAGCATGTCTAAAATTTCACTTGAAAGGTGGAGCTGTTATGAATTGCAACCCAAAAAAAGAGAAGTCGCCACTTTGCAATTGTAAAATCCATTTATTTAAAGAAGATTGAGGTATCCAAGCCTTCTGATAGCACTTAACATATTTTAAAATATGCACTGCAAAGCTCTAAAAGTTCCTGAATTCCTCCATAAAAAAAAAAAAAAAAAAAACCTGTTCCGCCACTCCACCCAACTCCAAGCAGAATCTGTAGGGTACACGCCCCCAGGAAAAAAGGCAATTGAAATGACTTGTCTATATCTTTCCAGGAAAGTAAATTATATATAGGTCTGCGCTGACGCCCCCACTCCCCTATAGGTTACTCATTTTCTTCCCACACTCCACAGCCCACAGAAATGAAGAGAAAATTATCAAGTGGGTTTAAGCGCTTGGATACCTAATTGCAAGAAATCTAAGAGCCTCATCTTTTAGAACTTTTGTTTCAGACTTTAAAGCGAGTCCCATTAGCCAAGTTGACACATGCCAATTAGCTTCCAGCATTTCACAGAATAAAATGCCCCTTGAGGTAAATCGCCCCACACACCTATATGTCTTCTAAGTATCTCCATTTGTTTTTCAATATTTCATTAAAATTAGGCTCTTACATGACGGTTCAGATGTAAAAGGCACATCTGCTATTAATTTTAATTCGAAGATATCGGAAAGGACCCCAGACTTAACTAGGGATAACGTAAGCATCTCTAATCAGAAGAGTGCCCCATGTCTGTCCCCTTGGCTGCATGAATTGCAGGGGCCACCTGGGCATTTTGTACCTTTGCAACAGGAGCAAAACTTCTTCTGACTCTGGAGGAGGAGGAGGATAGTGGTGATGATAAAAGAAGAACAGGGAGGAGGAGCAGCAGTGGGAGGGGGAAGTGGCAGCCCCAGCACCACACTCCAACAGTATATTAAATGGTCTCATTCACAAAGAAGGAAGCAAAGTACAAGGTAAAGCGACATTGCTCGGCAAGGCTGCTCCCCGTGGATCCCCCCCACGAGGGGTCTGCTATGACCCCTACATGCCTGCCGACATCTTTCCTATTGTACAGATGGGCAGATACAATATCTGTATTGTCATAGAAACTAGTTTTTCAAAAGAACTGCCATAAGTGAACTCTTATGAATGATATGCTGCATGCTGGAATATTTGGGGGGAAGCATATTGATGTCTACAACCTTCTCTGAAATGAATCAAACATCAAGATAGAGCAAGATGGATGGAGAACGGAAGGATGGGTGGTGGTAAAGGGAGCAGAATGAAATGTTAACTCAAGAAGCTACTTGGTGGGCATATGGTTTCACTGCAAAACTCTTTCAACATTATCATACGTTGAAATTTTTCAAATTGAAATAGAAGAAACCTAATTTTTTCACTTCATGACATGACACTGATCTCTTCTTCCCAGGCTGGTAGGTACAAATGGCTTTGTCCTTTTGGACAACTGCACAATGTTCCATTCTATGGGACCACAATGCTTTAAACTGTGCCCCATTGATGGTCATTTCGGTCACTTTGCATTGACAGGCCATAGCAACTATCCAGGTAATGTATCTTTGAATACTCACTTTAGCATTTCTATAGGATGCATTTCTAGACATGGATCTGTTGACCTAGAGAAAGAACATACACTTTTACTTTTGATCTAGGATAATAACAGTTAACACCTGCTACCGATTTCCTCTGCAGACCCTGCTGTAAGCAGCTTTATTATCTCCTATGCCAAGAGAACTTAATTTGGTAAGAACGAATGCATCCTAGTTTCATTGTTGAGGAAACTGAGGCACAGAGAGATTAAAAAACTTCCCCAAGTTCTTAGAGGCAGACGGTGGAAGTCTGGTTCCAGAACTGGTCATTTTAACCCTCATGCTTACAAATTACGGTCAAAGAGATCAAACCAATATAGATCCCTACCATGAGCATTTTAAAGACATGGTTTCCCCATGTTGTGTTGCTTCTAAATGTATCTAAAACTTAAAACACCATCCATTTTCCCAGCACACAGGGAAAGCAGCCCTGGGAAAGGGGTGAGCCAGGACTGAAAGTCTTGTTAATTCTGGCAAGGGCACAGGGGAAGCTGGGGTTCCTCTCCCTGGCGCGGGATCCTCTCCCTGCCTATCTGCGTGCCTCTCTGCAGCACGTACCCTCTCTGCATGCTGCAGTAATGCTGGCAGGTAAACATTCCTATGAAACTCTCAAACTTCTATTTTTAAACCCTATAAATCCCCAGCCCATCTTCCCAGGTGCATTAACGCAATCTCAAGTATCCTACTCCCATTTTTCTTTATCAGGCAGCTGCAAGCAGAAAGGGCTAAACAAATAGTAAGTGTATCGCCTCTCCTTCCATCATCCACTCAATTAAAATTCAAGTAAATCTTTAGACAATGCTTGATATGTCAGTGGGATATTATTATCAACAACCTCAAAAGGTTCTTTTGTTTTATTACCTAAAACATTATAAATGATCCCATTATAAAACCGATTAAGAAGTCTTCCTACAGCAGGCTACAGTACCAGCCCCAAACTTCCAAGGCCTGGCTGAAACACAGCCTCCGCGCAATTAGTTTCAAAGACCAGAAAGCTGCAGCCACGGCAAAGAGCCCTCTGCAGACAGCAGGGCAGCTGCCTAACTGAAGCTCTCGACACACGAAACAGTAATAATACCTAATAATATCGCCGCATTATTGCTGCTGTAGCAACAAAAATGATGTGATTGATGGAGCTGGCTCGCTTGACAGAAGCATAACCAACGATGCCAGGGAAATCGGGTTTGTTTGGAAGAAGAGCCAAAGGAGAAACACAATAACTTCAGATGATAAGCCCATTGCTCAGACATTAGCACCGTGGAGAAGACACGAACCTGGAACCCACAAGACGGAGGTTCTGACTGTGACTTTGTAACTTGACTGTGTGAGGTGGGGCAAGTCACTGAGCATCTCTGAACCCTAATGGTCTCGGCTTTCAGTGGAATGAGCACTTTCAGTGATAAAAAGCTGACTGTGAAACTAGGGACCGTCCCCGGCCGACTGCAGTCACTGCCGTGGCAGCTGCTCACGCGCACTGTGATGATAATCAAGGTGGGCTCGCTGGCGCATCTTCGTTCAGAGGTTTTCACAGGGAACTGGGAATCTGTCATGCGTTCACACTTCCGTACCTTTTCTATACTTCTCAATGGTGATAATGATGAGAGGATGAAAGAGTTCAAGGTTTCCAAAAACTACAGAAAATAACATGATAAAAACCTACATGCCAGCCAAACATACTGTCCAGTCTTAATATTTTACTGGACAGCATCAGATTTATTTTCCTAGAAATAAAAAATAGCTGGGGCTCCTAGGTACCTGGCCTGCTTCAGTTTCCTCCTTCCCTCCCAGAAGGAGCCATCATCTTCCATTTTAGTTTTTATTTACCACGTGTAGATCTCCATAAACAACTTTTTTTATATTTATTTTAAGCTTATATAAATGGTACCATATTTTTCTTTTTTCAACTTGTTTTTTTATGTGTGTTTTTGTTTTTGTTTGTTGAGACAGAGTCTTATTCTGTCACCCTGAGTAGAGTGCTGTGGTGTCATAACTCACAGCAACCTCAAACTCTTGGGCTCAAGATCCTCTCAGTTTTGATCATTATACATACAGATACACATACCTTATTCGTTTTAACTGCTATATACTATATCTCATCATGGAAATATACAACTTATTTCCCATTCTTCTGATGAACACTTAAATCGTTTCCAAATTTCTGTTAGTATAAATAATACTACAAAGAACATCCTTGTACATATTTCTGCACAGATATAAGGGTGTTTGTAGGGTAGCAGTTCTCAAAGTGGGGTTTGCAGGCTCTTAGTATAGCCCCAAGACCCTTTTGGGAGACAGTAAGGTCAAGACAATTTTTGTAAAATAATAAGTAGGCCAGGCACAGTGGCTCATACCTGTAATTCTAGCATTCTGGGAGGTCAAGGTGGGAGGATTTCTTGAGGCCAGAAGTTTAAGACCAGCCTGAGCAAGACCCAGACCCTGTTTCTACTAAAACTAGCCAAGTGTGGTCATGCACACCTGTAGTTCCAGCTACTTGGAAGGCTAAGACAGGAGGATCACTTGAGTTCAGAAGTTTGACATTGCTGTGAGCTACGATGATGCATGGCACTCTACCCAGGGAAAAAGAGTGAAACCCTGTCATAGAATCTAAAAAAAAAAAAAAAAAAAGAAAAAAACTAAGAAGTGACTTGCCTTTTTCACCATTTTGACATTTGCCCTGTGGGAGCAAAAGCAATGGTATGTAAATGTGCTGGGGCCTCAGCACAATTCAGGTTGGGGCAACCAGCTGCACCAGCAGTCACGCATCCTCACCGCCATGCACTTACAGAGGCACACACCAGCTGCACCAGCAGTCACACATCCTCACCGCCGTGCACTTACAGAGGCACACACCAGCTGCACCAGCAGTCACGCATCCTCACCGCCGTGCACTTACAGAGGCACACACCAGCTGCACCAGCAGTCACGCATCCTCACCGCCGTACACTTCCAGAGGCACATACCAGCTGCACCAGCAGTCACGTGTCCTCACTGCCATGCACCTTACAGAGGCACACACACAAAATTAATTACATGTCCTTTCTATATTCCACGTGACAAGATGGAAGTAACATAAAGCACTGAAACATGATTATTGTCTTGAAGAAAACGCTTGGGTGAGTATTTGAGCTGCAAGCTACAGCAGCCACCTTTTTCACAGAATGCCACTTTTATTTGAAAGAATAACTGAAAAAAACCTGCTATGGTTATTTAGATGTTTTGTGTTTGGCAGGACTTCTGCTTCTGGCCAAGATGGAGTGGTGAGAGCCAGATGTACTCTCCTACTTAGAACAACTAAACAACTGGACGACATCTAGGAAACATCAGCTCTCTGCATGGTGGACATCAGGCTATGAAGGACAGTGATCCTGAGATATGAGAAATAAATGAAGTGAGCCCTGTGCCTGCCCCAGGTTACTTTCTAGAGAAACTCTCCAGACCAGACCCAGCAATCTCCCTGAGTTGAAAAGAAACTAGGAATCTAAGGAGGTCAAGGCAGGTGGAGATCACTGGGCAGAGTACCAGAAAAAGATCAACAGAGAGCTCTGGAGCCATAAGGAGATCCCCCTCCAGTATTCAAACACGTATGGATCAGCACATGTGTACAAGGAGACTGTCTGAGGCCATGTAACGAATGCCACACCAATCACTGCCACTCACATGTGGACTTAGAATAATGTCTGTTTCTACCACCTAGAGTGAAGAAAAAGAAAAACTTCATAGTACAAAGGGAATAAGATGAGTACTCAGTACAGCTGTGCCTCAGTAGTAGGGAGAAATTAGCCTTAAACTCAGTAATGCTCTGGATCCCACCTAACAACAACGCAATGAAGCAAGATCTGAAAGGATTAAATCAATTCCAAATAATGTGACCACATTCCAGAACAAAGCTCAAGAATATTTATGGGAATAAAAACGTATATGGTATCCAACATGGTTAAGTTCATAATGTTTCAGGTCAAAAAATTCCAGGCATGAAAAAAAAAAAAAAAGAAAAGAAAAGAAAAGAAAAGAAAAGAAAAGAAAAGAAGAAAGAAAGAAAGAAAGAAAGAAAGAAAGAAAGAAAATGTGACTGATAGTGAGAAGAAGGAAAATCAATCACAACCAAACCAGAAATCACACAATGACAACATCAGCAGAGAAGAAGGTCATACATGCTAAAAAAAGACATGGACGCACGAAACAGACCCAAATAAAACCTGTTGAGGTGAAAACTTCAGTGAAAATATAAGATGCAATATAAGGTAAATAAAACACTGGATGGAATTAATAGAAAATTAGACTCACAAAAGAAAATATTAGTAATGTTTAAAACAGCAATACAAACTATCCAAAGTGAAACACAGAAAAAAGGAAAAATATGAGCAAAATATCAGTGACAAATTCAATCAGTCTAATACATGCATGAAGTTCCCAATGGAGAGGAAGGAACAGAAAAAGGTGGGAAAATAATGGCCCAAGATTTATGAATTTGCTAAAAATTGTATATCCACAGATTCAAGAAGCTCAATGAGCCCCAAGCACATGAAACATAAGAAAACTACACCAAGGCATGTTGTAATCAACATCCTTAAATCCAGTGACAAAGAGAAGCTCTTAAAAGTGGCCACAGGGAAAGAGCACATTTGTGTACAGAGAAACAAAGACACACAGAATTATCAGAGATTATGCACATAAGCCAGAAGACACAGAGCAACTTCTTTAAAGTACTAAAAGGAAAAAATAACAGTCAATCCAGAATTCTCTACCCATTAAAAAATATATACTTCAAAAACAAAAACAAAATAAAGACTTTTTTCATAGATACAAAAGCTAAAATAATTCATAAGCAGCAGACACACACTATGTGAAATGTTAAGGGAAGTCATTCAGTCAAAAGGGAAATTATACCAGACAGAAATCTGGATTGACATAAAGAAATGAAGAGCAGTGAAAATGGTAACTGTGTGGGTATATACAGACTTTTTATTATTTAAATATCATTAAAAGATAGTCAACTACTTAAAGCAAAAGTAATAAAATTAAATTGTGTGTTTTAGAACATATCTAGAAGTAAAATGCATGAGAAGAATAGAAAAAGGATATGAAGAGAGAATGGAAGTATGCTATTATAAGGTTGTTACACTATGTGTATACGTGAGACAGATATATATATAGTGTGTGTGTATATATGTATATATATATTTACATTATATCTTACATTATACTTGAAGTGATATCACTCAAAAGTGGACTGTGATGAGTTAAACCTATATACTAAAACCTCTAAACCACTAAAGTAACAAAGAAGCCAACAAAGGAAATAAAATGGAATCTTTTTTTTTTTTTTTTAAACTCTCAGTTAATCCAAGAGGAGGAAGGAAAAGAGAAAAAAAGGAACAAACAACAGATGACAAAAACAGAAACCTAACCACATTGATAATCACATTAAACGTAAATGGTCTAAATACTTCAAATAAAAGACAGAGATTCCAAGAATGTATTAAAAAGCAAGGTCCACATATATACTATCTCCAAAAAGTCCACAAAATAAGCTAAAACTAAAAGGATGGAAGAAGGTAGACCATGCCAACACTAATAAAAAGAAATTTGGAGTGCCTATGTTAATAACATGCTATGTAAATTTCAGAACTAAAAATACTAACAGGGATGAAGAGGGTAATTTTATAATGATAGAGAAGACATTTAATCAAGAGGACATACTAGTCATAAATGTTTATGAAACAAATGAGAACTTCAACATATATGAAGCAAAAGCTGATAGAAAGACAAGAAGAAAATAGGCAAATCTACAATTATAGTTAGACATTGCCACATCCTTCCCTTCATAATTGATGAAAATAAGTAGACATGAAAAAGTAAGGATGGAGAAGACTTGAACAACATTATCATCCAACTTGATCTAGTTATAGAACATTCCAATAGCACAATACACATTCTTTTCAAGTGCATCTAGAATACTTGCCAACATAGAGCATATACTGAGCCATCAAATGTCTCAATAATTTTAAAAGAATTCACAAAAAAAGAAATTCACATACAAAGTATATTCTCTGACCATACTAGAATTAAGTTAGAAATTAATAACAGACAAGTATTTCGCAGATACTTTTTCAAAAGTGAACATAGTAAGACTACCACTTCAACCATATTTGTTGCCAATGATAAATTTTATGTTTGTAAATAAAAGGCAGAATTTGGGAAAACTTGTATTCATCCCTGTGAACTTGACAGATTGCAAAATTAAAAGACTTTCCCAAGGGCTTCAGCAATAATATTAGCAAAGGTAATTTTATTTTGATATTGTATGATGAAATGTGTCAACATAAAGATCTGTATAACTCACTGAGCCAATATTTTCAAAATGACCAATGTGATTTTACAAAACCCTGCCAGAGTGAAAGATCTTTCCAAAGATCCATATTAAAAGATGGCCTCCTCCAAAAGACAGGCAGATGGATTTTTTAATGTTAACAGGGTACAAAAGATTGATTGATACAGTTTTAGATTACACATTGCAATTTATCTTTAAGAAACTACCACCTTTGGGGAATATTCACAATTCTCTGAATGGTTATTAAAATACCACGTCCTTAACTAATTACACATCTGTGTTAAGCTATGTTTATTCATTCATTTCAACACATCAAAACAGTGACAGTAAAGCACATGTGAGAATCCAATTGATGTTCATTAAAGCCAAATGCTAAGAAATTCATAAAAATATAAAATGTTACTCTTTTCACTAAATTTTGTTTTCCTTTGGGGAAAAAAGTTATTTTTCATTAAACAATATACTATTTATATCAACATGAAATGAATTTCTGTTATTTTAATGAGTTAATACATATTTTAATAATTTCTCAGTTGTAATTTAGAATGCAGTAAATATGGTAGCTATAAGTCAGAAAAGAGAAGATTTGGAGGATCCTCAATAACTTTCAAAAGTATAAAAATGTCCCGAGACCAAAAATTTCAAGAAACATTGCTCCAGAGAAGGTGAATTGTCAATTACCTCAGTTATAATCTATGCAAAAAAAAAAAAGAGAGAGAGAGAGAGTGATTCTGTGTTTTTTTTTTTTTTTTTTTTTTTTTGTTGAACAGGCATTTAGGGTGGGTTGTGTGTTCACATCAAATATACTACCTCACCCCTACACCGCCCGGGGGACAACAAAAATCTTTATCTACTCCCCACAGTGCGCCCACTACCCCCAC
>CAUYPK010166132.1:0-13087 GCA_963574355.1 Loris lydekkerianus | reverse complement strand
GAGGAGGGAGGGGGATGGTGGGGAGGAGGGGGATAGAAGGGAGGAGGGAGGGGGATGGTGGGGAGGAGGGGGATAGAAGGGAGGAGGGAGGGGGATGGAGGGGAGGAGGGAGGGGGATGGAGGGGAGGAGGGAGGGGGATGGAGGGGAGGAGGGAGGGGGATGGAGGAGGGAGGGGGATGGAGGGGAGGAGGGAGGGGGATGGAGGAGGGAGGGGAATGGAAGGGAAGAGGGAGGGGGATAGAAGGGAGGAGGGAGGGGGATGGAGGGGAGGAGGGAGGGGGATGGAGGGGAGGAGAGAGGGGGATGGGGGTCACACTGCATGGGACACCTCTTGGGGACGGGACACAACTAAAAGAGGGACTTTATCAAACAAATGCAATCAGTGTAACCTAATTTTTGTGCCCTCAATGAATCCCAAACAATAAAAATAAATTAAAAAGCGGTTAATATATAAGATAATATAAAAATAGAAATTATAATTATATGCATAGAATACACATAATACATACAATATTTATATGACTTTTCAAAAAAGTATACAGTACAGAGTTCTACACAAAGTTCATTCAGTATCTTACAAAAGCTCTTATGTCTCAGAAGTGAACAACAGAGCCATCCACGGGGCCCTGAGGGTTTTGCCTGAGAGCCAGAGTCTATCCATTGGCCAGCCCTGAAGATGACAGGAACCCACCGAGTTCTTCCCTAGCCATGTCCCAAAGGGACAGGAGTAGCCAGGCCCTGCAGTGACTGTAGGACCAAGATAGGAGAACATTCAGGAACCCATTAGATCAACATAGTCTCAGGAGCATCTTTTCTATCTGAATAAAATTCTATAAATGCTTTGTTCTGTTTGAAGACAAGGAGTGGTGTCAGACGTATGATTTGCAACACCCGTGGGAGATTGCTTACACAGTAAAGAAATAAATTAGATGTTTGAGGTCAGAATGCCCGCAACCATGCTCAGAGAGAACCCGGCAGTGACTCCCTGCCCTCTCAAGTGGAGATGGCCGGGGGGCACGGTCCCCCAGTGGGGACTTCCCAGAGAGACAGGGTCACGTGTCTGATTCCTCAAAACGCCCAACACCACTTCCTTCAGAAAGTGAGAGCACCCTATGAATTAAATTTTAGGATCATTTTTGTCTAGAGAACAAAAACCCAAGAAGGGGGGCAGGCAAATGTACATGTGTTTGAGGGTCTCCCAGTGAAAAGCAACTATTAATAGTTCTTCTCAATTTCCACTGAGCAGAAGGAAAGGGAACTGAATTGTAATTCAGAAGGCAGGGATGACGGGTTTGTGAATGGTGAAGGAGAGTTTTCTTTTCTGAGGATCTTAAAAGTTTTGAGTAGATATATTTCGGGGTATCTGCACAATTCATAGCACATTTGGGAGGAACTAAGCCGACTCCCAGTTTCTGTGGGAAAGACTGTTTCTAGGAAGCCATTCTGTACCATGCAATGTCAACTTCCTTGCCCAGGTGACCCAGAGGTGACCACCTGACTCCAGGGAAAAATGGACTGGCTGATTCATGAACTATCAGATTATTTCTTTTAAAAATTTGAACTCAGAGAAATGGAGGCCTCTGAGCATTGAGAAAGGGCTGGCCATCTTTTGTCATTTGGACATTGATGAATTATCAGAGAAATCCAATTTGTATAGAGCAACAAAAGAATGGAGAAATTGAGAGAAAAATCCAGAGGAGGGAGATTTTTGTGGCACTCAGAGGTGAAACACAGATTCTGTCCTTGATCTCTGACTGGTTTCTTGGTCATGCTCTCAGGCCCACGACTGACGGTCTCCTGGGGAACCTCCTTGCTTGTAGGAAGTTCTGTGCCTGTCAACAACCTCCTCCTCAGGCCAGTCACCTTGGGTGGGTGGTTTTTACTCCTTGCAACAATGTAGCCCTGGTGAAAACACCTCTGTAGATGTCCACCACCCTCATCAGGGAGGTGTGGTCCCTTTGATGAGAATTTGGGTTCCATAGATGGTTTCTTAAGTATTTTTTTCCCCTTTATCTTTTACATCTTGTTACAGAAAATGTAAAACATTTACAAAAGAAGACAGAATAGAATAATAAACCCCACGTGCCTGTCCTCAGGCTGCAGAGATCTTCCACTCCTGCCCAGATCGGATTCTGCCTGCACAGCCACCCCTACCAGTCCCTTCATTGCAGCAAAGCCCGACATGTCATTGCATCTGTAAATATTTCAGTCTAAAAGGTAGAGATTCCTTTACAGAAGACGTAATCAAAGTCCTTTCTTGATCCAACCAACATTCTCTTCTGCTGACAGTTACTGTGTTTCCCTCTTGGTCCAGGTGCTTTGCTAAAGGTATTTGCCTGTCATCTTTGTTATGCAAAAAGAGCGCCCGCATACTACTAGCTATGGCAGAGAGCAGTCACAGAAAGGTCTGATCCACATTCCACGTGTTACCAGAGTTTTCCCAGTTGCATGTTTCAAGTCCCCTATTGCTACTAAAGCAGTAAGGGAATGCAAAACCGGAATGTGGGGCCAGCTCAATGATAGTAAGGAACAGCAGCTCAACAGCAGTGGCCTAAACATCGGAGGTCACTGCTCTCATGAGCAAAGGGTACTTTTCCAGACTCCTGGGCATCCTAGGCAATGTTGTTCTTGACCCTGAAGGACCAGGACTGACGTTTCCTTAGTTGGTGTGACCCTCCCACACGTGGCAGCCCTGGGCTGGAAGGAAAATTTTATTCCTGGAGGGCTGCTATCTGTGGGTCCCATTCCACTAGGAGGAAAGACCAAGCCTCCTTCAGTCTCCTGAAGGGTACACAGCCACTGGGCAAGAGAGAGGGACAATATTCATGTGGGCTCTGGCAGGAACTGTCGCCTCTTCCCTCCCAGCACACCCTTCCGTGTTCATTCATTTCCTCAGAGGCATTTCTACGTGTTGGCTGCAGACACAGAGGAGGTGCTGGCAACTGACTTTTGAGGAAAATGCCCTTGCTGGTTTGGGCTCATTGAGGGCAATTCTGCTCTGTAATGATGGCATTCTTCCTCCTTATAACCTGCCTGCAGAAATTCCTCAGATCTGCCACATACAGACACACACATTTGCAAAACCCGAAACAAAATACACACACACACACACACACACACACACACAAAAACCAACCAGAAAATAATTTTCAAGGAGAAGGGGCCCCCGTAACAAAGCCTGTCTTCTTCCCTGCAAAACACAAAGAAAAAGCACAGCCACCAAAGACGGACAGAAAAACAAGGCAGCAGGGCAGGGGCTCCCGTCAAACTATATTCCTGGGAACTGAGAAGCTTTGAGATGGTCCAGGAGTCCCACTGAGGCATCAAGTATTTTCCCTCAAATAATAAGAATTTAAACCTCTTGTGGAATCTGTTAGTCATATTTTACCTTTTTTTGTAGCGCTCCTGCCTAAGATTTCACTTGAAAAAAGAAAAAAAAAAAAAAGAGTTTTTCTCCTAAAGAAAAGTTTAAAAATCACTGCCTATGGGGATGGTGAAATAAATATTACATTAGACGGGAGAGAACAATGAAAACCAAGAAGCAAATCTTCTTGCGTTCTTCTTTCCCTCAATTCCGGGCTTGGACACTTGTTTTCATCTGACATTAGCGTCTTTCCTTTAGTTGAATTTCTCTCTTTAGAAAAAAAAAGAGAGAGAAAATGTAAAACACATTTGTTCATCTAACAAGATAATTGAAAATAGTTTAATTCTGAGAAGCAAAGAGATTCTGTAGAGATACTCGTTCAGCCACAAACATTTGACTCTGGATGAAGAATGGCTTTTCAGGAGCAACACATAGCCTGGTCTGCTCAAGAGGCTTCAGAGGTTGGTTTACACAATTCTGCAAATTCACAGGAGTGGAGAATTCAGTGAAATGGGGCAAATTCTGGTTGGCCTCTGACTCCAGGATAAACTTCTAGTAAATTCTGTAACTCCTCTGTCTCAGTTTGCTTGTCTGAGGCAGGGTATCAGTCTAGAGCTATAGTCCTTAATTTTGCAATCACCCAGAGAACTTAAAACACAATGAATGGTCTGGGTCCTGCTTTCAGAGTTTTCTCTGGTGGGCCAGAGGCATCTGCAGGTCTAAAAACTCCCCCAGATGATTTTAATGAACAGCCAGGGCTGGGAACACCTGCTCAAAGTGACTACCAAGGTCCTTTATCCAACATTAAACATTTCTTGGTGACCCATTCCCATCCTGGCTGGTGTTGGGTGCCTGCAGGTGCCAACGGTGATATGGGCAAGTGCCAAAGGACACTGCTCATGGGGAACGGGGAGAATTCTTGCTGTGCTGTGCTCGAGGCATTGCTAAGCAGACCTTGAAGTACATCTGCCAAGGCAATCATGGGGCTGTCCACTGGGGGGGGGGGGGGCATCTCTTTCATTGACTGTTTTATTTCTGCAGATATACCCCCACCTCTAATCTCTGTCCTCCATATTCCACCCAACAGCCTGTCTAGCAAAGAAGGAGGTGTCCGTAAAGGAAAGCAAATCACTTGGAGAAGCGGAAATGGATTCTCCAGGAACACTTTGGAGAGGCTGTATTTGGCTTCTCTCCTTGAATGCAGGTTAACTCTGCACTGCTAGGTTCTACTTAGGGGGCCGGAGAAAGACGAGGAACTCAGTGGGCAGCACCCCCTAACCCACTGGCATAATAAAGACAGGGGACGAACCATGAGGCAGCAGATTAGTGAAAACTATTTTGAGGATTTACCTGAAGAGAGAGGCACAGGTGTATCATTATCATAGCAATAAAGGCCTATTTGGAAAATCTTAGAGTTTTTCTTTCTAAATCTTTTCTTCCCATCCTCTTATGGAACAGATGAGCCTCCTGGGTCTCTTTCCTCTCCCCCTGGCAGGTGATCTGTGTCCTGGCAGGACCCCTCCTCTGACCTTTTCTGCCTTCGCACCTTATCACCGACCCTGCACCTTGCCAGCTGCCAGCTCAGGTCCCTTCTTGCACGTTGTCTTGGGATGGGGGAGAATCTCTGCCCCTTCCGGTCTCCTGCCCTGCCCTGCCTTGCTGGCTTTCTTTCCTGAATTCAGGGCTGTCCTAATCACAGGCCGCATCTTGATGTTCAGATAAACCCCATGAGGAGAGAACTTAGTAGAGACCCTTCCCCCGGACGTGCTCCGAGATGCACCAAGAGCCAGAGCAAACTCAGCCACGTGGCTGCCTCTGTTGTGATGATCTGACCATCTCCCATCTATGCCACCATGTGTGACCTCCCCTCTTCCTGCATTTATCTTCACATCCACTGGTTCATTCTGCGTGTGCGTTCCCAGCCTCTTGTTCACTTCACTCTCCATGTGATGCTTCACCCTCACTGTCCATTTCACCATCCCTCCCAGCTCTCCTTCCTCTGTGCTTTCTGCAAATATTTATGGCTGATGATGCAGTGCCAAGCTCTGCTTGTGACACTGGACACATGGCAGTGGCCTAAACATCGGAGGTCCCTGCTCTCATGAGTTTGGTTCTTACGCGTGGGCAAGATGATACGCAAATACATAAATAATACACTGCCATGCTTATTGAGTTCTTTGAAGAAGAATAAAGCAGGGTAAGAGAATTCTTAAGTGATTCCTTCCTCTCTATACCTCTGTCCAAAACATTAATTCTTTATTAACCTCCAGAGTCCCATCTCCCGTCAACTTTCCAACATCTCAGGGCCAGGATTGTGTCAGACGCTGGTGATATTAAAAATAAGCTACAATTCCTAGGAGCTAGGTAGGAATTTCTGTAGATTAAGCTCTGTTCTCTCATCTTTTGAGAGAGTTCTTGTCCTGGAATTAAAATGTTGCCCAAACTGGTTTGATTTCTAAACTATGCAGGAAAAATATATGCATTGCACGCTGAACCAGCTGGTGATCTTTTGAAAGATCTCATGTTCATTCTAGAAAGGTGGCCCTTTGGGTGACGTCACCTGCAGTCTGCAGACACAGCTCTGTGCATATTTTTGGTAACACTTCAACACTCACCCATTCGAAGTGGATAACGGAATGGATTTAAGTACATTTTCAGTCCTGCAACCACTACCACAATCAATGGCAGAACATTCTACCACCTCGGAAGAAACCTCATGCTCCTTCATGCCACTCTGCATTCTTGAGCCCCTTCCAGCCCCTGGCAACCACTCACCTACTTCCCGTCTCTAAGGACTTGCCCTTTCTGGGCATTTCATCTAGACAGAGTCATGCGGTGTGCCGCCCTTCATTTGCCTTCTGTCTGGGCATCACATTTCCAGGTTCATCCATTTGTAGTCAGTTTCAGCGCTTGGTTCCTTGGTGTGGCTGAAAACCACTCTGTCCTGTGGGCAGACCTCATTCTGTTTCTCTGTCCCTCAGCTGATGGACATTGGTTCATTCCCACTTTGTGGCCATTGTGAGGACATGTGTTTTCATTCTCTCAGGTTTGTACTGGGAGTGGACTGCTAGGTCGTAGGCTGACACTGCTTCAGGAGATGGGGATGCGAGTCTTGGGCGGTCATGCAGGCAGTCTCCAAGGGTGCAAACTGTTTGCCAGCCTCCTGGTCCCACTGCCCTGGCTCCCCAGTGAGGAAAAGCAGGACTTGAGAATGAGGTCACCCTTTTGACTGATGTGAGGGCTGAGAGAGAGAGTACAATTGGAGCCATATCTATTTCAAAACCTTCTTCCAAACCTCAGCAAGGAGCCTCCTTCCCAGTTTCCGTGGGGTGTTGCTCAGGTTAATGCAGAAACCAGACAGACCCCCTGGAGCCCACAGAGCTTGGGCACCCCTCCCTTCATGCCACTTCCCGCTCATTCCAACTAGAGAAAGTACCTCTTTAATCTCCTGAGCTGCAGGGGAATCGACACACTTGGTTAGGCTCTTGATGCTAACACCCCAGTGCAAATAAGGGTAAGAGAAACCTTCGGTTTTCATTACAAGGGATTTGTACAAATTCATACATGGAATTGACTTACAGCTTCTAATTTATATTTAAATCCCAAATGTCTTAGTCAGAAGAAAC
Source organism: Loris lydekkerianus (assembly GCA_963574355.1). Taxonomy (NCBI): domain Eukaryota; kingdom Metazoa; phylum Chordata; class Mammalia; order Primates; family Lorisidae; genus Loris; species Loris lydekkerianus. The sequence goes on along the minus strand of CAUYPK010166132.1, from coordinate 6,096 downwards.
TGCTGTAAATCCATTCTCTGTGTTTGCACCATCGATTCTTGTTTCAAACAGACCCCACGGGTCTTACTGTGATTCCCATCGGCACAACACAAATTTCTGCCAGAGGTGGCTTATGCAGTTTCTGTGTCCTACAGGGAGAAGGTATGGATGAGAACCATTCTTTTGAGAATCAGCTCCACGAGACAGGGGGCGATTAGGAAAATCGTTCTTGGTCCTTTCTGGGCTCTGACCCAGGGTGGAGTAACACAATGGAATTCTGTGCAGGGACACAGGTGGCCTAATGGTACTCTGTGACTTTGAACAAGACCAAGGAGGAAAATGACTCATGTTTAAGGCCACATGAGCTGTATCTCATCAGCTGTATGATCTTTGGTAAGTCATTTAACCTCTCTGTGTCTTAATTTTCTCATCTTCAAAATTAGAAAAAGAATAGTGTATACCCTTATAGGATTAAGATGATGATTAAGTGGAAATTTTTGTAAAGTGCTTAGATGAATGCCCAGCATATAATAAACAATGTGATGCACATTCTTATAGTGAATATGGAAAGTTCATTATAGAAAGTTCCTTTGTCATCTGAACTGCTTAGAACTGAGTGTCAAATATAATCAGAAGTGTCCTGACAAATACTTTCTATTTTGTAATTGTCTTCTTAATCCAACTTAAGGTTCTGCAACCTTACCATTATTGACATTATTTTGGGTTGGATAATTATTTGTTGGGTGGGGGCTGGCCTGTGTTTTGTGGGAAGTTTAGAAGCATCCCTGTTTTCCACCAACTAGAAGCTAGACATCGCCCAAGCTGAAAACAATTAAAAATGTCTCCAGACAATACCAGATGTCCATGTGTGTGTGTGTAAAATCCTCCAGTTGAGAACCACTAATCTAATTGCATCATGTGCGACATGGCTCCCCACAAGTCATTTGCCTGGGAACGGAAGACCACAAGCCCCCAGGACAAGATTTACCAGCAAGTTGATCCTAGATGCAGATCTCATGGGAAAACACTGAAATAACATAATAACATTTTCTGGGGTAATTGAATCAGACATCGCCAGAAAAACATTCAAGGGTAAAACCAAAGACTATAATTATTATGAAAATTATTAATGTAGTTTTCATTACTCTACAATTTCTGAATTAGTAACTGATAATCCCTTTTAGAAAAGAGTAGAAAGGTAGCTTTTCTTGCTTTTTGTTTTCCCTGACATGTCAATAGATCATGTTACACCTGTGGGTGCCCAGTTGACTCAGGTTGACAGATGCTGGGCACGCAGCTGGGTTCAGCTCCACCTTCCTCCCAAGGATCAGGAGGCAGCTCTGAGAAGGAGGCAGCTCTTTCACCCTCAGGGCTGTGCCAATGGCCTCAGAAAATTAGAAGACACTTCCATTTGGTGCAATTAGGACCGTATTCAGACTCTAGCTTATGTGGCAATGAACAGTTGCCATCTGTGGTCTGCTCTCCCTTCTCAGTTCTCTGTGCCCTCCCCGCTCAAAGTGTGGTCCTTGGACCAGCAGCATCAGTGTCATCCATGAGCTGGTTGGAAATGTAGACTCTGGGCCCACTCTACACCTCTGCAATCAGAACCCCAGTGGCTGGGTGTCCCACCAAGGTTGAGAAGTCTGTCTACTATCAGCAGCTGGTCTTGCTGCTCCACCCTCAGGAAAGAGAGTCTAGGAAAGCAAACCCATTCTCGTCTCCCCTTCTGCACCAAGTGAACTCCAGGCCTGGGCCCATCCCCTCTGTGCTTCTTCATGGCTACCCCCTTCCTTTCTGCTTCCCTGCCCATCCACTTATCCCTCTCCTCAAGCCTGTAAACATATTCAAGGCTCTCCAGTTAAACAACAACACACAGCAAAGGAAAAGCAACCCCCAACACTCCCACCCCCTCATTCCCTCCAGGAGAGGGGCCCTACTTCCTCCCCTCCCACTGTGAGATTAAAGAGTATTAAACGCCTTGACAGATGCTGGGAAGCTAGGAGTGCAAAAATAAGTGTTGCTGTGAATTTATTTGCAATCAAGGGACAATGTAATTGGTCATTGTTGAGGGGTAATTACAGCAGAAAACACACTGCTCAAACATCCTTATCAGGTCTGATTGAACAGGTGCCAAGGGTGCACTGTGTGAAACCTGCACAGATGAGGGAGGTGCCCTCTAATGCAGGGGGGTCTCTAACCTGGGCATGGCACCTGCGGGGAGGGAAAGCGGCATGGGCAGGAACTTATACGTGGGAAATAAGAACACTCACAGAGCGAAGGGATTTTAGGGAAAGAGTGAACTCCTTCAGCTTGAGTTTTTCTCCTTATGACAAGGTATCCCATTTCAGTTCCAGTAGGAATTTCCAGGGACCACAGAAGGGTGTGTGTGTATACGTGTGTGTGTGTGTGTGTGTGTGTGTGTGTGTGTGTGAGAGAGAGAGAGAGAGAGAGAGAGAGAGAGAGAGAGAGAGAGAAGAAAAAGATAAACATAACAGTCTAATTTTCCACAGTAACTTTTCTTCTTCTTAAATAAGAAAATCCTGGCAAATCATGAGCTTTGTTCCAGCATTTCCCAGATCCTCAGGGGTCTGCGGCAATAGAAATAAAAAATGGAAATTTCCATATCAGTAAAAAGCGAGAGGCTGACGCCTCTATCTAGTCTGACTAACCGTCTTGAGCAACTGCAGATAAACTGAGAAACCAGTGACCAAGCCTGGGACCTGGGGGGCAGTGTGTGGGTGACAGGGACCACTGCCACCACTGAGGAAGGACGGTGGCAAGTCACAGCTGAGGGCAGCACGCTGAGGAAGGGAATAAAACACTTCTTATGAGTAAGCATGCTAGTTCCTATTCTACCTATAATCATTAACTTTAAGGGTCTCGGCAGCCTATGGGGCAGCCTCCTGTCTGTGAGTCGCACACACAGGTCCCTTGGGGGAGGTTAGACCCCTCGAGTTTCTCTGTGGAGCGGATGCGGTGGTATTAATTCTCCTCTGAAGAATCAGTGGGAAAGAATACTTTTCCCGAAGGCATTTACCTCCAAGATTAGGGTACAAGCTCTCCTGCCCATATTTCAGGGCTCAAGCTGTTCCCTTGATCTCTGCCCTGGCCACAATACAAATTCCTACGGTGGGCATTTGCCTTGACTGTTGACTAGGCAGGGGTCAGCCCGGTTAATCTTTCTTTCCAGGCCTTATACGTAGCCTCTACTATGGCCATTGTCCTCCAGAGTGCTTACACATCACGGCAGGGGGTTTGTAAGTGGTACCCCTTATAGGCAGGCTTCTAGTAAAAGCAGGAACTTCCCAGACAAGTAATTCAACTGCTAGTTTAAAAGTAAGCTAGTTAATCCATTCCTGGGTTGCTGGGCAGTGGGGAGCGTTGAGAAAGGGAAGGAGGGAGGGGATGGGGGGACCAGAGGTGTGGTATGCCTTTTGGGGGCAGGGCACAATTGTAGGAGAGTCCTTATCTAACAAATGCAATCCATGTAACCTGGTTCAGTGTACCCTCAATGAATCCCCAACAATAAAAAAAAAAAAAAAAAAGGAAAAAATAGTAAGCTAACTAAATTGTTTTTATTCTGCCTTACTCAGCTCATTTCCCTGTTTTTCTTCTTTTCTGAGGGGGTTTTCCCTCGACAAGAATGGGGTCTTCTGTCCGCCTTCTCCCTGCACCCATCTGAGTAGTGTGACCCTTGGGAATCCAGCTTCACCAGGGGCCCTCACTAATGATGTGGCCCTTTGACAGCTCTAGAATTCCACCTCTGCTCCATGCTGGAGTACCAGATACTCCTCTGGACTGTGTGCTTTGACTCCCATTTGCAGCAGAGCAGGCTAGAATGCTATGCAAGTACAGAAGCCAGCATAACTCGGGGATGACAAAGGTGCAGGTGCGTCAAAAGTACTTTGATCACATCAGAAAAAGGGTGCAAACTACAGTTTAAAACACTCATGTATTCTGGGGCCAGGCATTTCACATCTGAGAGTTTATCTTCCCAAGACTTTCACATATGTACATGGAGATGAATAGTCAAGCATTTGAACTGCTGTAATATTTATAAAAGGGGAAATTAGAGGCTGCCAAACTGTTCATTGATGGGAGCTCGCCAAACACAACATGGAGCCATCGAGAAGAATGAATCAGTAAATTGTTTGGCATTAATGGTCAGCAGGTAAATCTGTTGTATTAGACTATGGAAATGCCTGGGGTTCACTTAGTAGAAATGAAATTGTTCGGTTAATGAAAGTGTGAGAACATGGGCCCTTCAAGGGGCACATCTGGAGGCAGGGCAGAGATATAGAGAAGGAGATCCCAGGATTTTATATTCTTAAAACATAAAACAGGGGCCAAGGACTTGGCTGGGTTTTGCTCACAGGAGGGGCAGGGTGCTGATCTGAAGGGCTCTGCCCCCAGGTGCTCTGGTTACAGTTCAGATTAAAGACATGAAGATGATGCAAGCCACGTGGCAGACAAGCAAACAATTTTGCCAGTTGGAGCAGCATCTGTGTGTGTGGGGAGCTGCATCTGGGGGAGGGCTGGGTAGCATTCTTGGTGGGTGTGGTGAGCAAGCGGGTCAGAATCATAGGATGCCACTTGAATGTCAAGGTGCTTTGGAAGCTCTTGGATGCTCCTGCCATGCTCAACATCACTGTGAGTGTAAGAAAACTAGCAAGTCGCAATATGACACTCTCATTCAATCCATCTGGAAGGAAACCTGCATGGGAGACAGAAGAACTTCCCCTGATGGCTTCTGCAAACTGCCTTGGCCTGCTTAGGGAGGGTTCTCTGCCTTTTGCTGCTATGAAGAAAGGCCAAGACCACCCAAAGCAGGCAGCAAAAGCCAAAGGGGGAAACATAAAACCAACAGCAGTAAAGGCGTTCCCATGTGGCAGGCACTGGGCTGAGCTTTCTACTTGAATTAATAATATTTCATTTGGTCTTTCTTCCCAATGATACAGATTGCGATACAGTGAACATAGGAGGTTCTCATTTTGTAAATATAAAAGGACTTGAAATATGCCAAGGGGAAAAATCATAATAATAGCCGTCTCTCAGGTGAGTTGGAGAGATCTGTTAGCTTTTTCCATCAGATGGTTATGATATTTTAATGTTTCTTTACAATGGAAACGACTTATGCTTGAATCAGAAAAAATAATTTTGGAAGGTACAAAATGCTATTGAATGCAAAGTGCATTTAAGATAGTTTCTGATATACTTTTGAAAAAGAAGAAGGAAACAGGAGGAATCACTCTGCTTGCTGTTAAGACCTCGACCAATGAGATAGAACAGAGAACCCAGACATACATCCACACAGATAGACCAAAATGAGCTTTAAAAAATTTTTTTAACAAAGGGACAGTAGCAATTCAATGGAAGAAGGATTCTCCATCTGCAAATAAATGATCTCAGCCCAAACCTCATATCTTACACAAAAATCACTTCAAAACGGATCATTGAGAAGGGGCACAAAGAAAGGGGCTTCAGCAGCAGGTGGGTGCTGCGGAACCAGGAAGTCCGAAGGGCCCAAGGGAAGTGGGTGTGAAGTAACCTAGGAAACCAGTGGCCAATAGAAAGAGACCACCACGGACCAATAGGAAAGGGCAATACTGCCCGGAGGTGCGGAGAAGCCAGTGAAAGACTTGCGGCCAATTCACAGGGAATATTTATAGTGCTGGAGCTCTTTGCATCTCCTTTTCCCTCACCTTTTCTCCTTCAGGAGAGGGACCCACTTCCAGCTCTCTTTGGAAGTGCTCTGAACTTTCGCTTTGTTTTTCCTAAATAAAATCTTTGTTACCCTGAAGCTCCTGTAAGTTACTTTCACTTTCCACGTTGCTGGAGCCGCTCTATTTTTTTTTTTTTTTTTAAATTTTATTTTTTATTAAATCATAGCTGCGTACATTGATATGATCATGGGGCATCATACACTAGCTTCACAGACCGTTTGACACATTTTCATCACAATGGTTAACATAGCCTTGGGTGGAGGGAGGGGTACTGGTGGGATTACACCTGCGGGGCATCTTAGAAGGGTATATGCAAAACTCAGTAAATGCTGCTCTAGTTCTATCTTCAGTTCCTCTCCCTTTAGCTTTTGGTTACCGCTGTGCCTCGTTTGAA
>CAUYPK010166128.1:0-42958 GCA_963574355.1 Loris lydekkerianus | reverse complement strand
AGGAAGGTCAGGATGGGCAGCTCCAGTATCTCTCCTAAGTTCAAGGGGATACAGCTTTACCTCTAGCTTTTTGGAGGGGGGAAACATCCAGTCCCCTTTTTCATTTTTGACTATAACATGTTGCTAGGTATAATTTTATTTAAAAAAAAAAAAAAAAAAAAAAAAAAGAAAAAGAAAAAGAAAAAAAAAAAAGCCCGGGTCAGAGATAATAAAAAACTAATTTTGAGAACTTGCTTCATGCCCAGGCAGTACTTTAAGCACCTTGTATATGTTCATTCACTGAATCTTCACAGTAACCCTGATATGTCAGTACCATTCCTCCTCAAGGTGAGGAAACTAAGCTCAGAGAAGCTCAGAAACACAGCTAAAGGAGAGTATAGAACTGGAAGTTCAATCAAGTAGCCTGACTTCCAAGTGCATGCTTTTTTTTTTTTTAAATATATATATATATATATTTTTGAGACAGAGCTTCAAGCTGTTACCCTGAGTAGAGTGCTGTGGCATCACAGCTCACAGCAACCTCCAACTCCTGGGCTCAAGCGATTCTCCTGCCTCCACCTCTCAAGAGGCTGGGACTACAGGTGCCCGCCACAATGCCTGGCTATTTTTTAGTTGCAGCCATTATTATTTGGCGGGTCTGGGCTGGATTCGAACCTGCCAGCTCAGGTGTATGTGTCTGGTGCCTTAGCCGCTTGAGCCACAGGAACTGAGCCTCATGTGCATGCTTTTAACTGCTAAATTATGTTGGTTTATTCATTTAACAGCCTCTTTCTTTATCACAAGAATAACAGGGACCATTCATTTATTCATTCAGAAAACATTTATTGAGCAATGATGAGTTAGCTGATTTTGAAGAATGAAGAAGGGTTAAAAGGTATACCCGAGGATGATAATAATTTTCTTAGGAGGTAAAAAATGTGAGAGAACCCGGCACGTTTTATTTTAACTGTTTTATTTTGAAATAACAATAGAGTTACAGGATGCTTTAAAAAATATATATGGGGAAGGTGTGGGATACACATAAGCCCTTCTCTCCTTATGTTAGCATTGCGCTTAACTATAGTACAAGAGCAGCACCATGAAATTGACATTGGCATAATTTACAAAACTTATTCAGTCTTCAACAATTGTGAATGCATTTGTATGCATGCCTGCCCCATATGTTACAGCTTTGTGTAACTGTCATGAAAAACTGTTGGTCACCACGGTCCTGAGACTTTAGTGTGACTGTGGCACAGACTTGGAGTAAAATGATGAACCTGCAAGAGAAGCCAGCAGAGGCCATGTTCTGGAAGACTTCTGTACCTTAGGGGCTTGACTTTTGTACTCAAAGCTTTAAGCAGTAATAAGGGTTAAAATGGATATATTATTAGAGATAGCCAGAAGAGGGCCTTGAACTCACCTCGTGGTTATAGGACCTCTGTTAGGACCTCCCCTAGGAGTAGAGGGAAGAGAGTGGACTGTGGTGTCCCTGTGTGGACATGGATGGGTACAGGAGTTGTCACCCTGACCTGTGACTGCCCTCTGCCAATCGTCCACTGCTGCTTCTGCTTGGTCACTCTCTTCTGAGCTGTCCTCTGACCCCCCACTTACTGGCTCTGCTATTTCCTCCACTCCACGACCCTCGGGCCTATCTGACATGGGGAACAACTGAACAGGATTATTGAGTTTGAGCTTTTTATATAAATATGGAATGAAATATGGAGACCTCTACAGTTTGTCTAATTTTCTTCCTGTCGCCAAGGCAAAATGTTATGAAGAGTAAGTCATTTTGCAGTTGCTGCAGCTGCTGCTGAATATAGATTGGAAAAATGATTCACTGAGCAAAGTGGTGATCAGATAAATCCCACGAATTGGTCTCAAAAAAATGTGTTGGGCTCGGCACCTGTAGCTCAGCGGCTAGGGCACCAGCCACATACACCAAAGGTGGTGGGTTTGAATCCAGCCTGAGCCTGCCAAACAAAAATGACAACTACAACCAAAAAATGACTGGGTGTTGTGACAGGCGCCTGTAGTCCCAGCTAGTTGGGGGGCTGAGGCAAGAGAATCTCTTAAGCCCAAGAGTTGGAGGTTGCTGTGAGCTGTGATGCCATGGCACTCTACTGAAGTTGATATAGTGAGACTCTGTCTCAAAAAAAAAAAAAAAAAAGAAATCAGACATATTTATGGCTCTGTGTCCATAGCACAGTGGTTATGGTGCCAGCCACATACACCAAAGCTGCTGGGTTTGAACCTGGCCTGGGCCAGCTAACCAACAATGACAACTGCAACAACAACAATAAAAATAGCTGGGCGTTGTGGTGGGCGCCTGTGGTCCCAACTGCTTGGGAGGCTGAGGCAGGAGAATCGCTTAAGCCCCAAAAGAGTTTGAGGTTGCTGTGAACTGTGATGCCACAGCACTCTACCAAGGGTGACATAGTGAGACTCTGTCTCAAAAAAAAAAAGTGTTGGTTAGAGAAAGCAAGGTTGTCAGCCACCTAGTTCTTGAGGTGGTGGGGCAAGAGACCCTGGCTTCATTTGGGAGGGGTTTCATCTGCTTCTATCCACCACCTTAAGAGAATCCTTGGGATAATATGAATTATGGTGGCGTTCAGTTCTTTAGCATCTGATAAAACTCTTTCCTTTCTCGAGATCTCATCTAATCCTTACAAACAACACTGTGAGGTGTGTAGGGCACAGTAGGGGTTATATTATCTCCAGTTTATGAATAAAGACAATGAGAGATCAGCTTACAACTGCATAGCTGATAAGAAGAGGGGACATCTCTCGACCTCTAAATTCGCACTTTTTGGATGATGCACGTGAATATATGTGGTCCAAGTGATTTTCAGGTCCAGACCACACTTTGAAGAAAAGTGGGGAAAGACAGTTGCCTTTGCGTCAAGGACAGGGCAGGGTGGTTTAGATTTGTTATGTCACCAAAGCCAAGACTTAAGAACACCAGAACCAAAGCAAACAATAAAAGCCCTCTCCAGGGCTGGCTTTCCAGAATATGACAAGAGCACAGTTGGTTTGGTGGCGTGGACTTCCCTTTGACTAAGTCTTCTATTTATTATCCTGCTCACTTTCAGAGATGGAAGTTCTGTCTTTGCTGTTGTTTATTAAGTCAGGGCTAGGGCTAGATCTAGGCCCGCTGTCGCATGACTGCAGCCTGCATCTCTGTAGGGTTCTTCAGCCCAAGGTAGGTGAGGGGGTCTCTGCTACTGCAGCCACTCAAATGTCACAGGCCATTGTTCTTATAGGTTCACCTGGACCTCTAGCCCCCTGAGGAATCTTTACTAGATATTCCTGAGAAGGCTCAGCGTGGGTCTACAGGCACTTCCGACAAGCCTGTCTTTACTCTGTGCCTTGTCCCTACTGTGCTGCAGAAGCCCCTGCTTGTCTAAGCCATGCAGTTTTCTGTGGAGGTGGTGGGGGCAGATCCCTGCCCTTCTTCATACTATGTCCTGTTGTAGGAGTGCCAGTCTTGCAGCAAGTGCCCCAGTGTTTCTCAGAATTTCAGTTAAGTAGATCTCTCAGCTGCTTACAGAGCTCCTGCCTTCTTAGGGCACAGTTACAACTATTACTGGGTTCTTATGAGGATTAACTCAGATATTCATGATGGCCGGCACACTCCTGAGTGACCACAGGCACCAAGCGAGACTCAGAATCCACCCACCTCTGCGGACAACCTGGTTACTGGGTCAAGTTTAAGGTCGGGCCCCTTCTCTGCTCTGCGTGAGTTCTTTCAATATCCTAACTGATAAGGGGAGTGTCGGTTATTCATAGTGTCCCCTGGTTTCAATACTAAAATGTGAGTGACTGATAAAAAGAAGGCAGCAATTGCTGATTATCGACATCGTGCCAGCCACTGTGCTAGCAGCTGTAGTACGTTATCTCCTTTTAATCCCCACAAGGACTCTGACGCAGCACAACTTAATGCTGATGGATCAGAGTTCAGGAAACCTGCAGCACAGTGTTGCCCAGTGTGAGTGACTTGACTTTGTCTCATTCATAAAATGAGACAGTAAGATCAGATGTCTTTAAACATCCTTCCTGACCCTAAAATTCAATTCCATTCCCTTTCTTACGATTATTTGCACCTAACAAAAGTCAAAACTTTAAGCTCCCGGAAGATAGAGCATTGGTTGTAGAAATATAGACCTATATTTCTTTTCTTTCTTTCTCTGTCTCTCTCTCTCTCTCTCTCTCTCTCTCTTTCTTTTTTTTTTTGAGAAAGAGTCTCACTCTTGTTCCCTGGATAGAGTCTCTTGCATCCTAGCTCACAGCACCCTCAAACTCCTGGGCTCAGGTAATCCTCTTGCCTCAGCCTCCTGAATAGCTGGGACTATAGGCGCCCACCACAATGCTCAACTAGTTTTTCTATTTTTAGTAGAGATGGGGTCTTTCTCTTGCTCAGGCTGGTCTCAAACTCCTGAGCTCAAGCAATCCACCCATCTTGGCCTCCCAGAGTACTAGGATTACAGGCATGAGCCACCACACCTGGCTAGGTCTATATTTCTTTATCAGTGGTTTATTATTCTGAGGAAGTAGTAGTTCAAAACTATCAGTTAAGCTTTATTTATTTGAGACGGAGTCTCACTTTGCTGCCCTGGGTAGAGTGCCAAGGAGTGATAGCTCACAGTAACTTCAAACTCTTGGGCTCAAGTGATCCTCTTGCTTCAGCTGGGACTATAGGTGCCCACCACAAAGCACAGCTAATTTTTCTATTTTTAGTAGAGATGGGCTGGTCTGGAACTCCTGAGCTCAAGGAATCCACCCGCCTTGGCCTCCCAAAGTCCTGGGATTACAGGTGTGAGCCACTGCTCCTGGCCTAAGGTGGTTTTTTAAAATTTGAAGTAACACTTTCTGGGAGGCTGAGGCAGGTGGATTGCTTGAGCTCACGAGTTTGAGATAGCCTGAGCAGGGGTGAGACCTTGCCTCTACTAAAAATGAAAAACTGAGAAAAGAAGATGGTTTGAACCCAAGAATTTGAGGTTGCTGTGCACACTCTACCAAGGGTGACAAAGTGAGATTGTCTAAAAAAAAAAAATAAAATTTTTTTTTTCTTTTTTCCGAGTAACAGAAATCTCACTTCAGATTGGCTTAGATAATTTGGGAGTTTACTGGTTCATTTCTGACGGGTTCAGAGCTGACTATGGGCTTCAGACAGGGCTCTGTTTGTCTATAATTTGTAGATTTGGCCAGTGCCCCTGGTTCACCTTTGTCCTTACCAGGCTTATGTCATTTGCAAGATTGTCACCTGCAGTGACAGAGGCTTACTCCTGTCAAGGGCAGAAAGCAGTGTTTTCATCATCGCTTAACAGTTTGGACTTTCATGATGATGGCTCATCCCGGAACTACTTCTAAACATATAGTAGGAATTAATTGGCTTGGGCCTAAATATTATCCATAGTCAAACTAGTCACTATGGCAGAGTTATGCTGACTTGCATATCCCAGTCAGGGTTTACCCGTCAGGGCTGGGGTAGATTCAGTCCTACTTAAGACTGAAAATTCCAGGTATTATATCAGGCTAGAATAGCTTACGCTGTGGTCATAAACACATCTACCATGATCATGGTTTAAAACCTTGAAGACACTTCTAGCTCATGTTTGAGGCAGGTCCTTATGAGAGCTCAACTTGTGGTAGCCATTCCCAGAACCAGGGTGATGGCAGCACTGTCTCAGTATGTGCTTTCTTCATTCCTGCTGCAGGAGAAGAAAGCTGGAGAGACCAATGCAACCTGGAAAGGACACTTCTGTTCACATTTCATTGAGAAAAGGAAGTCAGATGGTCACACGTAACTTCAAGGGGGCAGAAAATTGGACCTCCGGATTGCTTGGAAAGAGGGGACCAGCAGTGATGTCTGTCACAGCAAGAATAGATGCTGATAGAGCATTAATAAGTACTCACAGCAAGACTTGTGAAATCATTGCAAGGTGAAGGAGAGGTGGCTATGATATTAGAATATCTAGAATGAAGGGTGATTGAAATTTACTAGCTATGCATCTCTAGGCAAGGGATCTTGGAGCACCAGTCCTCTCAACTATAAAAATAGCCAAAACAACATTCGTCATGCAGGGTCTTTCTGTGGTCCAATGAGATCATGCATGTGAAGTGCATTGTATACTTGTCACTGGTGTACCCTATCCCAGAGTTCTTTTAACTCTTCCTGAACTCTTTGACTTCTACTTATATAGAACTATCTATAATCTGTCACAGGATTAGAATAAAAATAATGTACATATATGCACACATACACATCAACCCTGTTGGGGTCTGGAGTGAGCTTTGGGGAGACAATTGCTTACCCTGACTTTGACCTCTTCCTATCACTTTGACCCATGATGCAGTCCCCAAATGTAGATAGATAAAAGAAAAGGTTACAATTTTTCAAATAGGGGTATTTTCTCCAAAAAAGACTATCTTTCTTTCCTTTTTCTTTTTCTGAGACAGAGTCTCAGTATGTCACCTCGGTAGAGTGCTGTGGTGTCAAGCTAACAGCAACCTCTAACTCTTGGGCTTAAGTGATTCTCTTGCCTCAGCCTTCCTAGTAGCTGGGACTACAGGCACCTGCCACAACACCCGGCTGTTTTTTTTGCTGTAATTGTCATTGTTGTTTGGCAGGCCCGGGCTCAGTTTGCACCTGCCAGCTCCCATGTATGTGGCTGGCGCCCTAGTTGCTGAGCTATAGGCACCAAGCCGAGTACCCCTGTCTTTCATGTGTGCTTTCATTTCACACTAGCATCCATGGTCTATGTCCATGTATATTATGATATATTCCTCACATATGATATATATGTTTTAATTACATAAAGGCTTTGGTAACATGAGCTTTCTGAACTATATAAGGGAAGCAGGTGGGTTGGGACGTAGTATGATGGTAAATACTCCTTTTCCTGGAAGTCACATGATCTGGTCTTATACAGGGCTCTGCTACTGCAGTGGTTAATTCTATGTGTCAATTTTACTAGGGCATACAGTGCCCAGATTAAACATTCCTTTAGGTGTGTCTGTGAAGGTGTTTCTGGGTAAGATTAGCATTTAATTTATGGACTTAATTAAGTACAGTAGAGGATACATTCCAAGACACCCAGTGGATGCCTGAAATTGAAGATAGCGCTGAACACTTTGTATATGTTTTTTCTTTCTTTCCTTTTTTTTCTCCTTCCTTCCTTCCCTCCTTGCCCTTCCTTCCTCTCTCCCTTCCTTCTTTCCTTCCTTTCTTCCCTCCCTCCCTCCCTTCTCTCTTGCTCTCTTTTTAAGACAGTCTCACTCTGTTGCCCTGGGTAGGGTGTGATGCATCATTATAGTTTATAGCAACCTCAGACTCCTGGCTCAAATGATAATCCTCTTGCCTCGGCCTCCCGAGTAGCTGGGATTATAAGTACCCCTCACGATGCCTGGCTAGTTTTTCTATTTTAAGTAGAAATGGGGTCTTACTCTTGCTCAGGCTGGTCTCCAATTTCTGAGCTCAAGCAATTCACTCACCTCAGCCTCCCAGAGCACTCGGATTATTGGCATGGGCCACTGCACCCGGCCTGTATGTTGTGTTTTTCCTTTATATACATACCAATGATAAAGTTGAATTTATAAATTAGGCACAATCAGTGATTACTAATAATAAAATAGGACAATTTAAATAGCTTGTAATAAAAGTTATGTGAATATGGTCTTTTTCTCTCTTAAAATACCTTTTTTTATTGTTTAGTTTTAGAGGCAGGGTCTTGCCAGTTTGACCAGGCTGAAGCACAGTGGCTATTCACAGAAGTGACCCAAGTACTAATCAGCACAAGAGTTTTTTTTTTGTTTGTTTTTGGAGACAGAGCCTCAAGCTGTCGCCCTGGGTAGAGTGCAGTGGCATCACAGCTCACAGCAACTTCCAACTCCTGGGCTTAGGTGATTCTCTTGCCTCAGCCCCCCGAGTAGCTGGGACTATAGGCGCCCACCACAATGCCCAGTTATTTTTTGGTTGTAGTTGTCATTGTTGGTTGGCAGGCCCAGGCTGGATTCGAACCCGCCAGCTCTGGTGTATGTGGCTGGTGTCTTAGCCACTTGAGCTACAGGTGTTAAGCCAGCGCAAGAGTTTTGACATGCTCTGTTTCTGACGTGGATCACACCTGTAATCCTAGCACTCTGGGAGGCCCAGGTGGGAGGATCACTGGAGCCCAGGACTCTGAGACCAACCTGAGCAAGAACAAGACCCCATTTCTACTAAAAAAATAAAAACAAGTAGCCAGGTGTTGTGTTAGGTGCCTGTAGTCCCAGCTCTCAGAAGGCTGAGGCAGCAGGATCACTGGGAGCCCAGGAGTTTGAGGTTACTGTGAATTAGGCTGAGGCCATGGCACTCTAACCTGGGGCAACAGAATGAGGCTCTGCCTAAGAAAAAAAAAAAAAAAAGCTAAGCTGTGTATAAAGGGGGTGAGGGAGGGGGACTTTGGGACTACTGAAGCCTGCCTTCCTAGTACAGGTGGGCCTCATCCAATCCATTGAGGACCTGGATAGAACACAAGGCAGAGGAAGGAGAAATTTGCCATTTCTTTTCCTGCCTTCTGTTGCAGCTAGGATATCTCATGTCATCTGCTGATCTTGGCCTGGGATTTATACCATCAATTCCTCTGGTTCTCGGGCCTTTGGACTTGGACTGAGTCATATCACCTGCTTTCCCGGGTTTCCACCTTGCAGGTAGGTGGAACCTAGTGATTGTGAGGCCCAGAGCAAGCACATGACAAGGGCATTTGTCTTGAGTGTCCCACCTGGTATATGGTGGTGTACTTGGTGGATGCAACTTACTTGTAAATGTAGGAAATGAACATCCTTTGGGGTTTTACAAATCACTTTTTTTTTTTTTTAGGAGACAGTCTCACTCTGTCCCCTGGGCAGGGTGACATGGCATCATCGTACCTCACAGCAACCTCAAACTGTTGGGCTGGAGCAATCTTCTTGATTCAGCCTCCCAAGTAGCTGGGACTATAGGCCTGAGCCACTATGCCTGGCTAGTCTTTTCTGTGTTTTGGTGGGAGGGGGAGGGTGTCTTATTCTTGCTCAGTCTAGTCTTGAACTCCTGAGCTCAAGCATTCCACCTGCCTAGGCCTCCCAGAGTGCTAGGATTACAGGTTTGAGCTACATCGCTACACCTGCAAATCATTCTGTAGACCCGGCTCTTGAATCCAGGGAAAGCAAGGGAAGAGTTTCACAATTGCCTTTTTCTTTGGGTGGCCCCCACCTCCAGGATAAGTGCTGTTCCTCTGCTCTCCCAGGAGCTAGAGGATGCCTCTGTCCCTCAGCAGCACTGGTCCTGCCTGCCGTTTTCCCTGATGGTTTTGCTGGAGCAGGGCTTTTGCTAAACCACGCTGGGATGTGTGAGGGCTAATTAGATAATGCCTGTGAAGCACTTGGAGGTCCTTGGAGAGGGCCTCTCTCTATGTATTATTAATAGTCGAGGAGCACAGTGTTTCCAAACAAAGGGCGGGTGCAGTGGCCAAAGAGAGCTGGTCTCCCAGGAAGGCCTTCAGCCTTGCCACGTGACCGGGTGGGGGGTTGTGGCAGAGGACAGGGGCTGCCTCAAGAGGTGGAAAGGTGGGGTAGTTGGCAGTACTTGTGTGAACAATGTGAGTAGGAGATGGTGAGCCCCTGTTAAAGGGGTCTGCTGCAGGGATATGGAAGCTGGGGAGAGACAGCAGCTAGACTGAGTCCCAGCCCTGCTGTGCTCTTCCAGAGGTGTTTTCATATGTGGGGATTGTGCCGGCTTCCAGGGCCACCGCCTGAGCTGGCCAGCATTTCCCAGGAGAGATCTCTCTGCTAACTAGCAGATTTCTGTCTGAAATGACTTCCTGACCAGTCCCCTCCCCCTTATGAGTGAAGGTTGTTTGGGGAGTGTCTCACGCAGAGGTCAATGTCAAATGGCAGGGTCATTAAAGGACTAATCTGACATGTCTTGTCCTGTGTTAGTGACTGTCCTCCCACTGGAGGATTTAGCTTGTCGACCTCATGCCTCAGTCCCTGTTGATCACCCTATAGCTGTTAGGCTGGGGGAGTGGGAAGCTCTCCCCTGAAAGACATGCTGAAGTGTGTTACAGACTGAATATTTGTGTCTCTCCTGCCCCCCAATTCCTGTGTTGAAGCCCTAACCCCCAGTGTGATGTCATTTGGGGCTGGGACCTTTGGAGAAAATTAGGTTCAGATGAAGTGGGGCCCTCATACTGGGATTAGTGCCCTTACAAGAAGGAACATCTGAGAAATCTCCCCGCTCCCATGTGAGATATTTTTTTAACACAGGGACTGGCTATGGGTTTATATGAGCATACACAGATCCTGAGGAAAAATTTTTTTTTGAGACAGAGTCTCACTTGTTGCCCAGGCTAGAGTGCCATGGTGTCAGCCTACATTACAGCAACCTCAAACTCCTGGGTTTAAACAATCCTCCTGCCTCAGCCCCCTGAGTAGCTGGGACAGTGCCTGCCACAATGCCCAGCTACATTTTATATGTTTCTTCTTCTTCTTCTTTTTTTTTTTTTAGCAGTGACAAGGTCTTGTTCTTTTTGCTCAGGCTGGTCTCAAAATCTCTAACTAAATGATCCTCCTACCTCAGCCTCCTAGAGTGTTAAGATTATAGATATGAGCTACCATGCCCAGCCTAGATCCTGAGTTACTTTTAATAACCAGAAGTCATGCCTTTAGTTCCATTCTTTTATTTATTTATTTATTTATTTTTGAGACAGAGTCTCACTGTGTCACCCTGGATAGAGTACCATGGCATCATAACTCACAGCAACCTCAGACTCCTGGGTGTGAACAATCCTTTTGCCTCCGTCTCCTGAGTAGTTCAGGCTATAGGTACCCACCACACCATATGGCTAGTTATTCTATTTTTAATAGAGACAGGGTCTTGCTTTTGCTTAGGCTGGTCTCAAACTCCTGAGCTCAAGTGATCCACTCACCTCAGCCTCTCACAATGCTAGGATTACAGGGATGAGCCAACGCACCTGGCCAGGACCGTTATTATTATTATTATTTTTGAGTCTCACTTTATCACCTTCGGTAGAGTGCCGTGGTGTCACAGCTTACAGCAACCTCCAACTCCTGGGCTTAGGCGATTCTCTTGCCTTAGCCTTCTAAGTAGCTGGGACTATGGGTGCCTGCCACAACACCCGGCTATTTTTTGTTTTTTTTTAATTGCAGTTTGGCTGGGGCTGGATTTGAACCCCCCACCCTCCGTATATGGGGCCAGTGCCCTACCCACTAAGCCACAGGCACCACCCTATTATTCCTTAGAGGTAGTCCAAAATGAAAAATTTTATTCACATGCAAGCTTCCATGTCTCTTTTCCATCTAAATTCCAGAAGGTGGCCTTCTATAAGCCAGAAAGTGAGTCCTCATCAGAAACTGACCCTGATTAGATCACTTTCATCTTGGGCTTCCCAAACTTCCAGAATGAATTTCTGTTGTTTAAACCACCTGGACTGTGATACTGTATTTTGTTATGATAGCTGGAGTAGATGAAGACAGAGTCTTAACTCCCAGTAGCTCAGATGTGACTTTATTTGGAAAATGGGTTCTTGCGCATGTGATTAGCTAAGACAAAGCTAAACTAATGTAGGATAGGCCCCTGAGCCCATGTGACTGATGTCCTTATTAGAAAAGAAGAGACATGTAGATGGAGGCGCATAGAGGGAAGTCTGAACAATGACAGAGGTAGAGCTTGGAGTGATGTCCTGGGGCTTACGTGCACCAGGGAGTGGCTGGCACCCCAGAGTGGGAGAGAAAGGTGCAGAATAAATTCTTTCCTAGAGCTTTCAGAGGGGGTGCCAATACCTCAATATCTGACTTCTAATGTTTGGCACTGGGACAGAGTAATTTCTTGTTGCTATAAAGCACCCAACTTTGGTACTTTGTTCAGCAGCTCTAGGAAACTAATTCTCACAGGGGTCCTCAAACTTTTTAAACAGGGGGCCAGTTTGCTGTCCCTCAGACCGTTGGAGGGCTGGACTATAGTTTAAAAGAAAAAAAAAAACCAAACTATGAACAAATTCCTATGCACACTGTACATATCTTATTTTGAAGTAAAAAAACCAAACGGGAACAAATACAATCACACTGCCTCATGTGGCCCGCGGGCCACAGTTTGAGGACCCGTGCGCGGTTTTCCTTTGCTCTTTCAAGCCGACCTCAAACACCTCCACTGATGCAGAACACCGGCCACGTCCAGCAGGCCTCAGTTCTCTTTGTTTCTCTATTTTGGGAGGCCTGGGCACTTGGACTTCCAGGTTCTTCCATTGAAGTCAGGCTTTCTCCTGCCAATTTCTTAGACAAGAATGTTCGAAGATACAAAAGAGCTTAGAAACCCAGCAGCTTGGGGACAGTAGGAAAGCAAAGCTGTCTTCCTGTTTAGAGAAGGGACAAGTGTTTCTAAATATCAAAAGTCACAAGTCATTATTTTTCCTTATGCTTATCAGGTGACATTTTATTATGGGACTCTCTAAATCCATTACAGGCCAATCACATAAATTAACATGGGGAAACAGGCAGGCTTAGTATGGGTTAGTAAAAATTCCAACACATTGGATGATCTGGCCAGCTCTGGCATTGAACTCTCTTCCCTGTTGGTCACCCTCTGGCCTTGAGGGTAGAGATTAGAGAGTCACCAGTGCCCCTGCCCCCCATAATTCCAGATCACAGGGCCTAAAATAGGTATCTTTCAGGCACATAAACCTCAGCTTCTGTTTGTCATGTATTTGAACAAACCCAATAAAATATATCATGTTACCAAAGCCAGTTGTACCATGTTATTTAAACTAGTAATTAAGAGTCTTAAAGCTGGCTTTCCTATAGCCGCTGAACCGCCAGTGTCCCCTGGTCGGTCTGGGCAGAGAAGGCACAGTGGGGGAGGTTGGGCCGCAGACACCTGGCACTATCTTATGTTAGATTGTCTTTCAGAAAAGCAGAAACCTCCAGTGACCTCAAGCCCAGAGTCAACTTATCTCGAAGGCTTCCTCAAAATAGCATCCTGAGGCTTTCCCTTTGGGGAATGCCCTCCCCCTCTGGCATCCTCCCACGGCTGGGAAGGGCTGATGCCATAAACCTAGGTATAAAGCCTTCTTTGTGTCAGTTAAGTTGCCCAGTTGACTTAAACCAAGCAAGGTTTTTTACCTCCCAGTGTTCAGAGCCTCAAGAATTTAGGTTGAGAAGAGAAAGAAGCTTGCTTGTGAATAACAATTTGGGCAAGCTCAGGAGGCAGAATGGTCCTAAAGGCATGACTTCTATGTCTGCTCATCTAAACCCATAGCCAGTCCTTCCTTAAAAACAAAACACACTGTGCATTAGTGTGAATAGATAAGGATTTTACTTAGGCAGCCTGTGTAGGTTGTTGTTGGTGTGGGCAATTAAAGTGTTAAGTGGAGGCAATTAAAATGTTAAATGTAAGTAGGATTGGCCCTTGGAAAACTCAAAGGTAGGTTAATGAAATCGATCAACTAGTATGAGGTGGCTATGGGGTAAGTCCCTTTGGTAGGTGCTCAGGGACAAAAATTGGCTCTTATGGTGCATGTCTTAGCACAGAGAATCTATACGCACATTCTCTTATTGAGTCCTTATTCTTTCAGAGCTGTGGAATAACTTGTTGAACTTACCCAGCCAGAAAGTCCCAGGGTTTACTGTGAATCTAAGCCAGCTGAATTCAGAAGGCCTGGACACCTAATTCAAAATAGGTTGTGGCAACTGGTATGAATCTATCTAAAGCAGTGGTCGTCAACCTTCCTAATGCCGAGATGTATTTTCATTGTTACAAAGGGGTCGTGACCCACAGGCTGAGAACCACTGATCTAAAGAATGATCACAGGAGGGAGAGATTGAATCTTGCTGGGAATGTCAGGGAAGAGTCTGTGCTGGAGATAGCATTTTAGTTGAGTCTTCAGAGATAGTGGGATGAAGGTGGGGAATTCTTGGCTGAGGGAAAATAGCCCCAGCAGAAGCTCTGAAGTGGGCAGGGGCTGGGGGTGTGAGGGGAATGGCAGTAAACTGGTGCTAGGGTGTGAATGTGTCCCCCGCAATTCATGTGCTGGGAACTTAATCCCCAATGCAACAGCATTGAGAGGTGGAACGTAAGAGGTGAGAGGCCTGGAATCCCAGCACTCTGGCAACATAGGAGGATTGCTTAAGGCCAGGAGTTTGAGACCAGCCTGAACAGTTAGGGACCCTGTCTCTATTTAAAAAAAAAAAAAAGAAGAAAGAAAAATTAGCCGGGTGTGGTGGCAGGCACCTGAAGTCCTAGCTACTCAGGAGGCTGAGGCAGGAGGATCCTTTGAGGAGTTTGAGGTTACTATGAGCCTGGGCAACAGAGTGAGACTGTTTAAAAACAAACAAACAAACAATGACCTTGAGTTCTTTCAGCCCCTCTGATCTGCCATCAGCAGTGTGGACTTTATCCTAGGCTGGGTCTTCTTGTAGTTGAGGGTTGGCTGTTAGGGCTCTCTGCTTTCCTCTCTGGTAAGCCCAAGACAAGAAATCACTTTTGGCAATTCTTTGAGAGGAAGAATCCCAGAAACTCTTTGGCAAATCCCCTTGAGTGTGTCTTACTGGCCTGATGGATCTCAGGTAGCTTAGAGGAGGAGAAGAGTGATTTGACGGGTTTAGATAAATCAAGACCCACTCCTGGTGGTGAAGAAGAAGTTACCTTCCCCTGAGTCACATTTACCTCATGGAAGAGAAAAAAAATCAAGACTCTACCAGGAAAGAAGAAGGAGGGACGTGAATGTAGAGTAGGTAGGTGAACAACAATCTACTAAAATAAAGTTATTAGGCTGGGCGTGGTGTCTCACGCCTATAATCTTAGCACTCTGGGAGGCCGAGGCATGTGGATTGCCTGAGTTCATGAGTTTGAGACCAGCCTGAGCCAGCGCAAGACCCTGTCTCTAAAAATAGCTGGGTGTTGTGGCAGGCGCCTGTAGTCCCAGCTACTCAGGAAGCTGAGTCAAGAGAATTGCTTGAGCCCAAGTGTTGGAGGTTGCTGTGAGCTGCAATGTCAGAGCACTCTACCGAGGGGGACAAAGCGAGACTCTGTCTCAAAAAAAGAAAAAAAAATCAAAAATAAAATAAAGTTATCTAATTTGCCTAAGGTGGATTTGGGGGCAAGTTAGTCTTGTTCTTAACTGCTCTGCCATATTGCCTGATGTCACTCCTGTCTCAAACATTTCTGAGGGATCAAAGACCAAAGATAAAAGATTACTTTGAGACATGAGACAAAAGGAAAATAGGATCCAGGCTCTGTGTGGGCAACCATGGTCTTTATTTCACCCTGGTAAGGGTGAGCTGAGTTTGACAAGGGGTCAGCACATGGGTCAAGATGGAGGGGGATTTTAAAGGTCAGGATCTGTGGGAAGGGTAGGAGTTGGCCTATTTACCTTTCCCAGGTGGGACAACTTGTGGGGTCGGGTAGGGGGTTGACGCATTCACCTTTCTTAGGCGGGACATCTGGTGGGGGAGGATAGGGGCTTGATTCTTTTAGGAGGGTCCACCCTATTTGAGTGGGGTTTGATCCTATCAATTTCACATGTCTAAATATTAGAAATATTTCAACCAGTATAAGAATGTAAGTAAATACTCTCAACTTCTCGTTATAGCCATCTTCCAAAGGATATTTTATAGGCACCAATTAATTTATTCAGGAACATTTTGGTCTAAGATATCTGATTGTCAATTTATGAGTGAAGTATTTCAGTTTCAATCTCTTTCTGATTCCAAGATATTAAAATGTATGCTATCTCATTCCAAACAAGTAATAAAATTAAAATAATTTATCCATAATAAAAACTGGGTACCTCAAACAATATTCATCTTCTCCCCCAGTTTGCTTATTAAGACAAACTCCCAAAATTCACCTTAAACTGGAAAAAAGAATTATAACCAAATTAGTGCTAGGCCAGGCTTCCTATCTCTCAGAAATGTTGCCTATAATCCTATACATTTTCTTCTCTCCTTTCTCCTTCTGGGATTTTCAGCTTTGTACCAAGGATAGCTCATCACAAGGTCTTAAGATGACTGCCTGCAAATCTTGGATTATGTGGCTCTCTATTCATATCTGTCTACAAAGGGGGGAAACTTCCTTTCCTGAAGTCCCCAGCAATGTTTCCTTGAAGCTCATTGGCCTAAACCAATCTCTGTGGTGGAGAGGGAGGAGGAGCAGGCTGATCGGTTTCCCCATATCAGGTACCTCAGCCCTGGAGTTAACGCTATGGCCAAGCTAGACTCGGGGCTTATGGGGAAGGAAAGGGGAAGTGATGCTGGGAGAAGAACCCACAAAGTTCAACTGCAGTAACTTACAGAAATAGGCATTTGCCTCTTCTTGTTTGTCTTTTTTTTTTTTTTTTTTTTTGAGGCAGAGTCTTACTCTGTTGTCCCAGGCTAGAGTGCCTGGGCATCAGCCTGGGTCATAGCAACCTTAAACTCCTGGGCTCAAGCTATTCTCCTTCCCCAGCCTCCTGAGTAGCTAAGTAGCTGGGATTACAGGCACCTACCACAATACCTAGCTAATTTTTCAATTCTTAGTAGAGATGGGGTCTCACTTTTGCTTAGGGTGGTCTTGAACTCCTGTGTTCAAGTGACCCTCCTGCCTCAAGCCTCCCAGAGTGCTAGGATTGCACCTGCTCAGCGTGCCTCTTCTTGATTGGCTATTCATCACAGACTTCCCAGAAATGATGTATATGGTGGTATAGAAAAGAGGAGCTGTATGAGAAGAGTAGAGAGAAGGAGAATAGTCATACTGTAGGCACAGGCTGTCGGGGTTCAGCAATAATCCTCCAGTCCATCCAAAGTGTGTGTAGGAGTAAAGTTGAGAGTCATGTCCTGATACACCTGTCTGAGTCATCCCTATCCTCCAAAACCTCCTTCCTCCTCCCTAGTTAAAGGATACTCTTCTAAGCCTCCCTGAGAGATTCACACTCTTATTTAATTTTTCTCATGTTTATTGGAAGCTGTAGTCACGGTCTCGTAATCTTCACACAAAACGGGGGGTGGATCTTCCTTGACAAACCACCTTGACAAGACCACCATTAGGCATACTTAGTCCTTAACAGTAAGGGGACTGGCCCAGAATTATCTTTAAGCAGTCTCAGCTTCATTCATTTCATTCATTCATTTACTCACCCATTTTACAAGTATTTATTGAGTGCTTACAATGTGCACTAGGTTGACAGAATTAAATAAAAGCCTCAAAGTCTCCTCCTTCACAGGAGCTTCTATAGGAGTGGAGAAGATAGAAATAAAAAATATATTTACACCATAAAGTTAGGAAGTGATACCTGTCATAACAAAAAATATGATCAGGAGCAAAGAATGTGTGCATGGGGAGGTTGTTTCTTGTGATAGGTGGTAAGGGAAGTCCTCTCTGAAGAGGAACAAACACATAAAGCCTCACAGTGATACAGGGGAATCCCTGAATACTTCTTTTTTTATCGAAACAAGTTTTCACTATGTTGACCAGGTGGTTTTGAACTCCTAACATCAAGCTATCCTCCTGCCTTGGCTTTGGATAATTCATGAGTTAACTCGCTGGGTAGACCCAGAATAGGAACAGTCTCAGCCCTTTTCCTAGAAGCAAGACTTTTTAGTTCAATCCATGTCAACAGTAAACTCTTTGCTATCCAAAAAAGGATCAAACAAGCCATTCCACTTTAAAACTGAAAGTGCAAGAATGCAGCGAAGTAGGTAGATAAATTCTAGTTTGCCTCTGAATCCTTTGCATAATTACAGATAGCTTTATGAGTGGAGAGATGGTCCTTAGGGTTCAAATGCCTGTTGGCAAATGAGCATTCCTCTCCCCTCCTCGCCAAATGAGCCCTCATGGACTATCTTCTCATTACTTCGGGGCTGGTTGGTGAAGCCTGTGTGGATACAGGGAATGAAAGCACCAATTTGACCCAGGCATTCTTTGACCTACATGTTTATGTGGGGATTAAAAATAGAATGAGATGTCACTGAAAATATGTGCTTTGTGTATTTAGAAGATAAGTATTTTTTTATTGCTAATTAGTGTTGGGCTCACACACATTTGTCATGTTGGTATGTCAGATTCATTTGTCCTTTCAAACCCAACTGCCTTAATTAATCTTTCTCTGTCCACTCTCTGTTACAATCTGGCTCTAACTCAGACTGCTAGGCTCTCCAGTAAGGGGATTTCTACTTAGGAAACTTTGAATCTTAAAGCTAAATGTAAGCTAAATCCTGTTCAGGAAGATCTCATTTACTGCATGCAAGGACTAGCCTCACCTAAGTAAACTCAGGAAATGGGGAAGTGGGTGAATATTGTCCTAGGCACATTTTTAAGACTTGGCATTGGTGTCATTTTTTCCATGAATTATTTTCTGAATCTTCCCCACACCAACCGCCAGAATTAGACAACTCTCCTTTCTTGAAGCCCAGGTAAGACGTTTACACATAGATATCAGTGTCTCTGATTTAATTTTAATTTTATTGCAACTGCTCATTAACCCATCTACCCTCATATCAAATCTGTCTCACTAGCCAGATGGCTTTTAGTGGACAGGGACTGTGACCCCTTCATATGTACTCGTCAGCACTCAGCATCTTGCCTGGCATACACTTGGTGTCTTAGTGAAATGGCATTACAGACTAATTCTTTAGGCACAAATGAAGCACTTAATGATTTTTAATCAGATCTCATCTGACTCACTTGATTCTGTTAACACACGTGGAATCCAATATCAATATTTAAGAAAAACCTAATTGATTGTAAATCTAGTATTGAAAAAATTTTTATCACTGATTGTGCCTTTTCCTGAAGGGTGAGAAAAGACTGTCATTGTACAGTTTTAATAGCAGAATTATCTTCTGGAGCATCAGTGGTCCCTGATAATAAATTTGAGAAGTATCGCCTTAGTGAACTAGTATTATAGTATAAATAATATTCTGGGCTGGTCACAGTGATTCATGTCTATAATCCCAGCACTTTTGGAGGCTGAATTGGGAAGATGACTTGAGGCCGAGAATTTAAGACCAGCCTTGGCAACATAGTGAAACCCAGTCTCTTAAACAAAATTCGGACCTTAAAATAACAATATTAATTATGGTGTATCCTGCTTGCATGAAGCTATTATATCTATTCTATTATTTGGCAATGAAAAAGAGAGACAATCATAACCCTTTAAATGATAGAGCAAGTGCAATGACCAACATGTGGGGGAGGGGGGTAGTGACTGTAAGGCAGGGCCAGGAGGTGGGGATTTCAGGTCCTTCTAGACCTTGAGTGTAATTTAATCTGTATTTGTCATGCTCCAGTCCTTGCTGATATATGGCCTCTGATGGGCCACAGTGATAAGACTGGGGGGGCGGGGGGAGGAATTAGGCCAGATTCAGCTTTCATCTCCCACTGACTTTTCTCGTTTTAGTTGCCTGAGGTTGGTGATTTTATCCCTGACAGAGATTTTTCTGTGATCCTAACTAGGCCCATGCCACAAATGAGTTCAAGCTAAAAATAAACATAACCCTGGGGAGCACGGTCATTGAAAACAGGTCATTGGGTAGGATTGTGGCAGCCATAGGCCTTTGGTTTCATATCCAAAATCATTGGGTCCAAAAGGGTTTCAGGACTCAGAACATTACCTACCACCTCTCGGGGACTCTCCCAGGATTGTGCAATCATACCTTCCTATTTCTGAAGCCAAAGGATAGCCAAGCACGTGGAGTGATATAAAGTCTATAAATGGATCACATCAGGCCTGCCTTAACACCCAATGAGCTACGTAATAACTTGTATGGGGAAGTTCTTCAATTTCAAGATTGGAATAAGGAAGAACAGACTCTTGTCCTCTTGGCACCATCACCTCTCCATTTTCTCCTTATTAGTCATCTCAAAGACAAAACAGAATGTGGTGGGCTTGCTGCAGTTCACAGTTACCAAGGTTGGATTCCTTAGAAGGATATGTTACAGTGTCATCTTCTGGACACCTCTCAGTGTGGAAAGGCCCAGCTTTCAAGCCTGAAGAGGTCCCTTCAGATGTTCATTATGAAAACTGGTTTATGGAAGCTTGGCCAGCAAAGATGTTTCCAAGAATGTTAGAATTTTCTAGACTGAGGGCCAGTGAGGTATCCCTCCAGGTAGCAGCTCTGGGGTGGAGTGAGTGTTCATTTTCTGTAAGGGATCAAAAGAGGGGACAAGAGGACTGGAGCACAGACTTTATGGTGGGAAGTCATGACGACCTGAGCTGGGTGGCAGAGGCCAGGATTATAAAACTAAGAGTCTGGGTTGTATATCTGATATAATGAAAAGTCACTGAGCAAGGTTGGCAGAAGGAACATGGGGCCTAAATAAAAGTGAAGCGCTGGTTGTTTGCAGAACTGACCAACCTCTTCTACCATTTGGAGCTCTGTCCTGCTTTGTCCTTTGCCTGAGATGCCCTTCCTGGGCACACTCCCACTCATCTTTCAGGACCCAGCTCAAATGTCACTTGTTTTGTGGCAGCCTTTTCCTAGCCTCCCCAGGGAGTGTTAACTGCTTCTTTTTCTGTGACCCCACAAGCCTTTGCAGACACCCAAGGGCCCTTCTCTCATTGCACTGGGACTTACTCCAGGGCAGGCACTAAGCTTTTAGTTTTTTTTTACCAGCTCCTGGCACAATGCTTGGCTCACAAGAGTGTCAAGTAATCTTGGTAGAATGAACGCTGCTTCTATTTCTTCTATCATCTCTTAATACTCTCTCATCCTTGTTGTTATTTTTTATTTTTATTTTTTTTGAGACACAGGGTAGAGTGCCATGGCCTCGGTCTAGCTCACAACAAGCTTAAACTTCTGAGTTTAAGCCATCCTCCTGCCTCAGCCTCCCAAGTAGCTGGGATGACAGGCAACTACCACAACATCTGGCTAATTTTTCTTTTTTTCTTTTGTATTGCCTGGCTAATTTTTCTCTTTTTAGTAGAGATGGAGTCTCTTGTTCAGGCTGGTCTCAAACTCCTGAGCTCAAGCGATCTTCTTGCCTCATCCTCCAGAGTGCTTGGATTATAGGCACAAGCCACTGAATCTGGACTTTTTTTTTTGAGACAGAGTCTCAAGCTGTTGCCCTGTATAGAGTGTTGTGGCACCACAGCTCATAGCAACCTCAAACTTTTGGGCTTAAGAGATTGTCTTGCCTTAGCCTCCCAAGTATCTGGGACTACAGGTACCTGTCACAATGCATGGCTATTTTTGTGTTGCGGTTGTCATTGTTGTTTTAGCTGACCCAGGCTGGGTTTGAACCTGCCAGTCTGGGTGTATGTGGCCGGCGCCCTACCCACTGAGCTACGGGCACAGCTCTGGACTTTTTTTTTAAATTGGTTATATATATATTTTTTGAGGTAGAGTCTATGTCGCCTTCAATAGAGTACTCTGGTGTCATAGCTCATAGCAACCTCAAATTCTTGGGCTTAAGTGATTCTTTTGCCTCAGCCTCCCAGGTATCTGGGAACACAGGTACCTGCCACAATATCTAGCTATTTTTTTGGTAGTTGTCATTGTTATTTAGCAGGCCCTGACTGGGTTTGAACTCGCCAGCTCCAGTGTATGTGGCTGGCGCCCTAACCAGTGAGCTATGGGCACAGAGCCGGTTATATCTATGTTTTGAGATAGAGTCTCACTCTAGTGCTCCAGGCTAGAGTGCTGTGGCCTCAGCCTAGTTCACAGCAACCCCAAACTCCTGGGTTCAAGTGATCCTCCTGCCCCAGCCTCCCAAGTAGCTAGGACTACAGCTACTCTTTTTAGTAGAGATAGGATTTCCCTCTTGCTCAGACTTGTCTCTAACTCCTGAGATCAAGTGATCCTTCCACGTTGGTCTTCCAGAGTGCTAGGATTACAGGCATGAGCCACTGTGCCTGGCCTGGATTAAATTTTGGAATATAGGTGTTACTACAATTTTCCATCAAAGAACAACAAAATTATGTGAAAATGAGACTCAGAAAAAGATTGAGGTGAAGACTGTTGGATGATGTGTGGGCTGAATTCTGTTCTCCAAAAGAGATATGACCAAGTTCTAGCCCTGGTACTGGTGAGTATGACCTTATTTGGAAAAAAAAAGAGTCTGAGAATATAATTAAGGTGAGGATCTCAAGATGAGATCATCCTGACTTGGGTAGGCCCTAAATCCAATGAGGGAGGTCCTTTTAAGAGAAGAAAACTGGACCCCGTAAATGCATCAATGTGCAAAGTTGTGATTTAATAAAAAATAATTAATTTAAAAAAAAAGAGAGAGATAGAAAAGAAGGCAGGACGCTCGTAGCTCAGTGGTTATGGGTACCCACCAGCCACACACACTGATGCTGGTGGGTTCGAACCCAGCCCAGGCCAGCTAAAATAACAGTGACAACCACAACAAAAAATAGCCAGGCGTTGTGCCGGGTGCCTGTAGTCCCAGCTACTTGGGAGGTTGAGGCAAGATAATTGCTTAAGCCCAAGAATTTGAGGTTGCTGTGAGCTGTGATATGATAGCACTCTACCCAGGGAGATTACTTGAGACTCTGTCTCAAAAAAAAAAGAAAAAAATAGCCAGGCATTGTGGTGGGCATCTGTAGTCCCAGCTACGAGGGAGGCTGAGGCAAGAGAATAGCTTGAGCCCAAAAATTTGAGGTTGCTGTGAGCTATGATGCCACAGTACTCTACAGGGGGTGACAATTGAGACTGTCTCAATTAAAAAAACAAAAAACAGAGATAGAAAAGAAGACAGTGAAGGGAGAATTAAGGTCATGGAAAAATGGAGGCAGAGACTTGGAGTGATGCAACTGCAAACCTGGGAACAGCAATATTGCTGATAGTGACTGGAAGTTGGAAGAGAATTGTGGAATGGATCTCCATCAGGGCTTCCAGAAGGAATCCATCCTGCTGTCACCTTGATTTCTGGACTTATTTGCCTCCTGAAGTGTGAGAGTAAGTTTCAAGTTTGAGGTAATTTTTATGGCAATTTTAGGAAATTAATACAAGTTAGTACAAATGCTGCTGAAGATTTCAGTGTCATTTAATGGCCAACAGGGATGGAGAGAAGCAACGTAGCATACAAGTTAGGGACTCAGGGCTGGAGTCAGACAGTCTGAGTGTAGTTCCAGCTTTGCTCTCTGAGCCTCAATTTCCTCTCTTGAAGAATAGGAGTAATGTAATATTAGTATGTATCTGCTTTAGATGGAGTATTTGTGCCCCCCAACTCCATATGAAGTTGTAACCCCCAATGTGACAGTAGTAGGAGATGGAGCTGTTGGAAGCTGATGAGGTCAGGAAGGCCCAGGCCTGGTGAATGAGATTAGGGCCTGCTGTGGTTTGCATCCTGTGTACCTCCCCAAATTTGTGTGTTGAAACCTAATCCCTGATGCAGTAACATTAAGAGGTGAAGCCTTTGGAATGTCATGAGGTCATGAGGATGGGGCCCTCGGGAATGAATGGGATTAGCACCCTTACCCGAAAGAGCCTGGAGGAAGCTTATTCACTCTTCTGCCATTTGAGGTCACAGCAAGAGGTTCCGTCTATGAAGCTCTCAGGAGACACTGAATCTACTGGTTGTTTGATCTTGGCCTCCCCAGGCTCCATAATTGTGAGCAATAAATTCCTGTTATTTAAAATTACCCAGTTTAAGGTATTTTGTTATAGCAGCTGAAACTATGACAAGGTCTTTATAAAAGAGACCCTAGAGAGCTCCCTTGGCCCTTCCCCTTCTACCACGTGAGGTTATAGCAAGAAGATGGCAGGTCAAGAAACCAGGAACCAGGCCCTCACCAGATACTGATTCTGTTGGGATCTTAATCTGGGACTTCCAGCCTCCAGAATGGTGGGAAAAAAATGTGTGTGGCTTAAGCTCACCTCTTTGTGGTATTTTTTTTGAGACAGAGTTTCACTGTGTTGCCCTGCCATGGCGTGATAGGTCACAGCAACCTCACAGCTCATCCTCCTGTCTCAGCCTCCCAAGTAGGTGGAAACACCAGTGTCCACCACCATGCCCAGCTATTTTTAGTAGAGATGGAGTCTCACTCTTGCTTAGGCTGGTCTCAAACTCCTGAGCTCAGGTGATCCACCTGCCTTTGCCTCCCACAGTGCCAAGATTACAGGGATGAGCCACTGCGCCCGGCCCCCTGTGGTACTTTTGTCACAGCAGCCTGAACAGACTAAGATACTACCAGGAGTGGGGGTTAGATGAGACAGTAGATAAAAAGTACTTAGCATGGGCTCCAGACAAAGAGGAGGGCAAGGACAAGGCTGCAGGACGATTCCACAGATCAGAGAGCCGAAGATGGGAATGTCTGCAGGTACATTCTCCTTCCACTTTAACAACAGACCCATCCTTTCCTTCCGGAATGACACCTGGCTCTGCTTTGAAGTGAAAAGAAACAAGGACAACTCATGCAGCTACCCTGACAGTGGGGTCTTTCGGAACCCGGGCCCTCAACATTCTCGTTGGCACACAGAAGTGTGCTTCCTGACCTGGGTCAAGTCCCAGCTGTCCCGTGACCACTGCTACCAGGTCACCTGGTACTTGTCCTGGAGTCCCTGCGTTGACTGTGCATGGCAAGTTGCTGACTTCCTGGCCAACCTTCCAAATGTGAGCCTGACTGTCTATGCTGCCCGCCTCTACTACTTCTGGAGACAGGATTACCGCCAGGGGCTGCTCAGGATGGCTGAGCCAGGGGCCCAGGTGCATATCGTGTCCTCTGCAGAATTTGAACACTGTTGGGAAAACTTCGTCAACTCAGAAAATCCTTGGGTCAATAAAGAGAACAAACTGAAAAACAGCTATGAAAAACTGGTCTCTAAGCTGGACGAGATTTTTAGTGACCCGATGGAGCGAATGTCTCCAAACACATTCTACAAGCAGTTCAACAACACACCTGCCCCCCAAGGTCAGAAGGACACCTGGCTGTGCTTTGAGGTGACAGGAAACAAGAACAGCAACTCACTTGGCTCCTTCCACATGGGGGTCTTCCGAAACCAGGGCCCTTCCAAGACTCCTTGGCATGCAGAAGTACGCTTCCTCACTTGGTTCCAGGAGGTGCTGTCCCCTGACCTCCACTACCAAGTCACCTGGTACATATCCTGGAGTCCCTGTGCTGACTGTGCAGATCTTGTGGCTGATTTTCTGGCTAAACACAGAAATGTGAGCCTGACCATTTTTGCTGCCCGGCTCTGCTACCACAGTGACCCAGAAATGCATAGGGGACTTCTCAGGATGTATGAGGAAGGGGCCAAGATGGACATCATGTCTTTTAAATAATTTAAACGCTGTTGGGACAACTTTGTCTACAACCAAAACAAGCAATTTGTGCCATGGAAGGGATTGAATAAAAATTGTGATAACCTGGTCACTAAGCTGGATGAGATTTTCAGCCTCTGAGATGACCTGCTCCAGTCCAGGATGGTCACCCACCGCTGCTGCTACCGGTGGAACTTGCCAGCACTCTGAACCATTACCTGTGCCAATTACCTGAACAATGGTTTAGCACTCTGAACCATTACCTTGCCAATGGACTTTTTAGAAGAGCAATAGCTAACATTTCCCCTTTTTTATAAAACTCATTACCTTCTTTGTTCTGAATTTTAATTTTCTCTTCCCAAATACAACATTGAAGGGAGGAAAAAAAAAAAAAGTACTTAGCATGCACATTGGAGACAGTAATCTTATTACTGATTATTGGATGGAGGCAAGAATTCACTGGCCTGCACAGGTTACTATCACCACAAGGGTGGAATATCCAAAAGTAATACTCAACTTCAGGCTGCTCAGAACTTAAAGCAGCCCTTTTTCTAACTTTCTTCAATGTGTAAAGCCTGCTTTCTTTAGGTTGGTGATTTTCAACTGGTGTGCTGTGGCACACTGGTGATATTTTTAAATATCAATAATTAAATTATTTTTGAACGTTCAAAGCATGGTAAGTGTATTCTTTTTTTTACTCTTTTTATCAGCATAATTTAAGTGTGCTGCAGAAGTTTAGCTACAGGCTGAAGTGTGCTGTGAGACAAAAAGGTCGGCAACCCTGCCCCCTCCCTCTGCAGGCTGCAGGAGCCCCTTGTCTTTCAGCTGTGCCCAGCATCAAGGCCTTCCCTTTCCCTTAGGCTCTTCTGCTCTCTCCCCGAAGGGAGCAGAAGAAAGGGACATGCTCTCTGGTTGAGCAAGCTCACGTAGGTGGCCCAAGCCCTGCATAGTATGCTTCTGGAAGCTTCTCAGCTGCTTCTGAAGCTTGTCCAGGCCCTCTGCGGACCAGCCCTTGTGACAGTGCAGTCCCCAGAGGAACAAGATCCCCAAGAAGTTGCCTTGTGAGGAGCAAGTGTCAGCAAGAAGGAAGCTGGGCAGAGCTCTGAGTCACGGAGCATTTTGGGTCAGAGAGGAAGGTGGGGAGGAAGTGCAAGGTGCCGACTGGATGCGTCCCACATTGGATTCTGACGAGGGGCTGTCCCATCTTTGGAACCATATGCAATTGTACATCAGACGGATGAGAAGTGACCTCAGAGACTGGCTTCTTCTGTCACCCTGGGCAGGCATTGTTATTCTGCAAGCGATGGATGAGACTTCAACGTCCCCTTCTCTCCAGCCTACTCCTGCCCCGTTCAAGCCTCTTCCAGGGGTCCTCAAACTACGGCCTGCGGGCCACATGAGGCGGTGTGATTGTATTTGTTCCCATTTTGTTTTTTTACTTCAAAATAAGATATGTGCAGTATGCATAGGAATTTGTTCATAGTTTTTTTTAAAACTATAGTCCGGCCGTCCAACGGTCTGAGGGACAGTGAATTGGCCCCCTGTTTAAAAAGTTTGAGGACCTTACATGGTAATCGTTTGAGAGTTCAACACTGATCTATATTTTTAAGCCTGAATAAAAACACATTTTCTCTCCTCTGTCATTTTAGTTATCAAAGCACTGAAGCGTTTGTTTTGAAAGAAAAACAAAAAAGCAAACACATGTGGCCAAGTTATGCCATACCTGGGTAGGAACTGTGCGTGTGGATTAAAGGACTGACTTGGTTCACAGGAGGAAAATGACATGGAGTTTTTAGAACAGATAGAGGAGAAAAGTAGGTCAAGTTTTTCCACCTCTCACCCCTGTCATTGTCCCTTTAAAATTCTCCTTGTTGGTCTTTGGTGAAGTCTGTACAAAGCCATGGATACTGAACTCACGCTCCAAGTAAAATAAGGAGCTTAGGATTTGAGAGAGTGAGGGTGAAATTCGTGTCTCCATAAAGATGCTGTAAGAGAGAGTCAATTACTTTTATTTCTTATTTCAAATCAAGGCTAATGAATCACCAAGTAGCACTTTGCCATTTTGGTTGGAAGAATTTAAATTTTATCATAGGAAAGTAAGATGTTCCTTTTGCATCAAAGCCTGAAGAACTAAGGACATAGTCATTTAAACAGTTTCCCTCCTCAGTATTGATGATGTGCCTGGTACGTGTGTGTCCTGTACATAGAGTTCCCTATATGTACCGTAACAAATGACTGAAAACAACAGATATGTATCTCAGGCTGTGTGCGGTGGCTCACATCTGTAATCCTAGTGCTCTGGGAGGCTGAGGTGGTTGGATTGCTTGAGTTGAGGAGTTTGAGACCAGCCTGAGCAAGAGCAAGACCCTGCCTCTAAAAAATAGCTGGTGTTTTGGTGGGTGTCTATACTACCGGCTACTTGGGAGTCTGAGGGAAGAGGATCACTTGAGCCCAAGAGTTTGAGGTTCCTGTGAGCTATGATGCCTTGGCACTCTACCAAGAGTGACACAGTGAGATTCTGTCTAAAATAAAATAAAGTAAAATTAAATTAAATTTACCTCTCGCAGTTCTGGAAATCAAAAGTTCAAAATCTAGGTGTCAGTGGGACTGCACTCCATAGAAAGTTCTAGGGAGAATCCTTCCTGGCTGCTTCTAGCTTTTGACGGCCCTCTGTGTCCCTTGGCTTTTTTTTTTTTTTTTTTTTTTCTTTGTTTGTTTGTTTAGCAGGCCTTGGCCTGTTCAAACCCGCCACCCCCTGGTGCATGGGGCTGGGGCTTTAACCGTTGAGCTATGGGTGCCCAGCAGTGTCCCTGGTTTGTGCTGGCATTGCTCTAGTCTCTGCCTCTGTCTTCATGTGGGCTTCTCCTCTGCTATCTCTTAGGAGGAGATTTGTCATTGTATTTAGGGCCCACCCAGATACTCTCCAGATCTTTAACTACATCCACCAAGACACCAGATCACATTCATGCACCCTGGGATGTGTGTACTTGTTTTGGGGGGCCACCATGTAACCCGCCCCACTGGGGGGCACTGGACCTGCTACTGTGGAATCAAAGGCAGCTGTGCTCTTGGGCATGCCGTGAGTGTGTGCTGGGTGTTGGAGGCAGATACAAATGGGCCTATATTCAGAAGCAGGGCTGACATTTCTGGATGGGCTTCTCTCAACAGAGTTTCTTTCTTCTTCTTCTTCTTTTTTTTTTTTTTGAGACAGAGTCTCATTATGTCATGCTTGGTAGAGTGCTGTGGCATCACAGTTCACAGCAACCTCAATCTCCTGGGCTTAAGCGATTCTCTTGCCTCCGCCTCCCAAGTAGCTGGGACTATAGGTGCCCGCCACAATGCCTGGCTTCAAGGGAGTTTCTATAGGTGGGGTGCCACCTGACCTGGGCTTGGATAGATTTGTCTTATTTTTATTTTTATAAGAGATGTATGTTCAATGCAGACATTTACAAATAAAGATAAGAAAGAAGCAAAATTAAGTTACTTATATTCCCACCACTTAGAGATAAGTCGTATAAAATCCTTTCAGATTTTTTGTTTATATAAACATATTTTTCTTTCTTTTTTTTTTTTTGAGACAGAGTCTTACTTTGTCACCTTTGGTAGGGTGCTGTGGTGTCAAAGCTCAGAGAAACCTAAAACTCTTGGGCTTCAGTGATCCTTTTGTCTCAGCCTCCAAGTAGCTGGGACTACAGCCACCTGCCACAAAGACCTGGCTATATTTTTAGAAATGAGGTCTCTAAATGCCTGACTATATTTTTAGAGATGCGGTCTCGCTGTGGCTCAGGTTGGTCTTGAACTCATGAGCTCAGGCAATCTACCCTCCTTGGCCTCTCAGAGTGCTAGGATTTTAGGCATGAGCTACTGTGCCTGGCCTATAAATATAGTTTTCAATAAATACAATAATTTTTTTTTTTTTTTTTGAGACAGAGCCTCAAGCTGTCACCCTGGGTAGAATGCTGTGGCG
Source organism: Loris lydekkerianus (assembly GCA_963574355.1). NCBI lineage: Eukaryota > Metazoa > Chordata > Mammalia > Primates > Lorisidae > Loris > Loris lydekkerianus. The sequence continues at coordinate 13,802 of CAUYPK010166128.1, read as the reverse complement.
TCACAGCTCACAGCAACCTCCAACTCCTGGGCTTAAGCAATTCTCTTGCCTCAGCCTCCCAAGTAGCTGGGACTACAGGTGCCCACCACAACACCTGGCTATTTTTTGGTTGTAGTTGTCATTGTTGTTTGGCAGGCCCAGGCTGGATGCGAACCTGCCAGCTCTGGTGTATGTGGCTGGCCCCTTAGCCACTTGAGCTACAGGTGCCGAGCCAATAAAATCGAAATATTACACTCTATTTTCTACCCAAATACTTTGACATATCACGATGGCCAGAACAAGTTTCTATGTTAAATGTATAACCCTATTCCAATTTTAATCACTGGTTAGTATCTTGCCTAATGGCTGTACATGCCCACAATTATTTAACCAATTGCATATAAGTCAATTTCAAACTTCTGCTATTTTGAAGCATGCTGCAAATGAATATTTTATCATTTTCATGTGCTTGTCTGATTATTTTCCACAGAATAAATTAGTTGAAGTGGAATTGCTGGGTGCAAAGGCATACACTCAGATGGCTTCTGATAGTCATTTCTAAAAGGCAGCCTGAGTTTTAAGAAGAATGACATGTATGTATGTGTATATATATATATATATATATAAAAGACATCTATAATGTTTCTTTCAGATTGGAAATTCCGTGCTTCTGGGATCCTAGACTGAGGAAGTGTTGGGGCTGTACTGGAGGAGGAAAGAGACCCAAAGGGCAAGTCATCTGATTTGAAGAGTTCTGAGACCTAGAGAGCTCGGATGTCCACAGGAACCTTCAGCATTGCCCAGGATAATATTGGCAGTAGGATCACAGAGGACTCCTGTGGCCACAGTGTCAAGTTCCTTCCATATTGCTTGGGGTTCGCTGGGGACTAGGAGGAGGAGGGGGAGCAGTGGCCTTCTCTTCTTCTCACCGCTCCTGCCTCAGGAGTTCTGTTTACTGCCTTGTCTCTTGCTGCTTTACTCTGGTTCCTTTGTCTCATCTGGTTCTTTCTATGTCTTTTTTTTTTTTAATTAATTTATTTTTATTGTTAAATCATAGCTGTGTACATTAGTGCAATCAAGGGGTCTTTCTATGTCTTGTATTCAAATTCACTGAATTGAAGAGTATGATTGGACCAGCCAGTCACAGGCTAGTAGAGAGACTTGGTGCTATGCGGATAAGCTTGCTGGCTGATGACTGGCCTTTACATCATATGCCCTCCATAGTCCAGTTGGATGTGGTCAGCCTAGCAGGGTACCAGGGTGCCAAGCAATATTAACTTATGTGTGAAGAACCTCTGCAGAGTGGCTGGGGGAGGCGCTCAGAAAATAAGAAGTGGGGGTGCATTCCTGGTGGGTTCTTTGAATTCTCTGCCCAGAACAGGAGACCAGTTAGGAAGAGCTGACATAAACTAGCCGAGTGGTCCCATGGACCTGAGATAGGGGGAGGTAATGGGAATGGAAAAGAGGGAGGTGATAATAAAAATAATAGTGAACATTTATTGAGAGCTTTTGATGTGCCAGGGTCTGTTCTCAGCACTTGACATGTATAGTAAAACCAAGTGATAAATCAATATCCCATAAAATACAATTGGCTATTGGTAATTATCTCCTGGCCTCTGCCCGCTCCTGTTCTAATAGGGAAGTAGAAAAAAAGTCTGTCCTTTTGGAGAGGAAAGCCTTTTACAAACCACAAGCCTGAGGTTAACCTTGACCCTCCTACCTCCTCTCTTCTCTTGGCCCCTCTTCTTCTAGCTTTCAAATTCAAATTTCCAAAGCTACCCTCTCCTGCTCTGTCCCCCCACTTTTACCACTCCTGCCCCCCCACCCCATGGCCTGAGGGTGAGGGAACAGGGGAGAAATGAGGGGTGATTGATTCTGGGGGTTGTGCACAGTATACATCTATCTATACTTTTGTGCTTTTTATGACAGTACAGACCAACTGAAAATACTGTTTCCCATTAAGCTTGCTATAACACAAAACCATAGTTTACATCACTGAATTTGTTGGACCATGCTTATCATTTATGTGTTACGGAGGAGTTATAGTATATTAGCTCGTTTAATCCTTACAGCAATATATGAAGTAGGGACTACTGTTTTCTCCCATTTTATAGATAAGTTAACTGAGACAAAGAGGACTGACAATTAAGTTCAGAACTCATCCTAGAAAAAGTGCTACAACACCTCATTGCTGAATATCACTATGGTCACTTTTGAAGTACTCTCCTTTGGAAGCTTGCATCAAAGCCAGTGCCTGGTCCACTTTTCAAGGCAATTTTGAAACTCTTTTTTGGAATGGCCATTAAAGCTATCATCATATTACCCTTGATATCCTGAATGTCATCAAAATGTCTTCTTTTCTTTCTTTCTTTCTTTCTTTTTTTTTTGCAGTTATATATAAAGATGAGTTTGGTAGTCTTATTTTCTGGAATTGTGTGTTACAGTGTTTTAGGGGCCAAGTGTCACAATGTCTGTAATTCACTGTTAAGGTATCAAACAAAAAAAGGAAATACAGGTAAATAATGCTGGGTGTAGTGGCTCACACCTGTAATCCTAGCACTCTGGAAGGCAAAGGTGGGAGCATTGCTTGACGTCAGGTGTTTGAGAGCAGCCTGAGACCAGCCTGTCTTCCTCTAAAAATAGAAAAGCTAGCTGGGTGTTGTGGCGAGCACTTGTTGTCCCAGCTATTTGGGAGACTGAGACAAGAGGATTGCTTGAACCCAGGAGTTTGAGGTTTCAGTGAGCTATAATCATACCACTGCACTCCATCCTTGGTGACAGAGTAAGACTCTGTCTCAAAACAAAATTTATAGATAAGGAGAATATAAAAACGTAAACTATGGTTGAATTTCTGTGTTGGAGATAGGAATGTTGTTCATTATATTTTCTAATTTTTTACATTTAAAAGATTTGGACATAAAAGTTTAAAAGACTCTCCTGCTAATATAAAAGGAAAATTCCTATCACTTACCATACAGAGAAGGTAACTCTGAAAATAAATACATTGAAAAATAAACCAGTGTCTTTACACTTTAGCTAGGTATTGTTGCCTGATTAGAGGATCTGCATCTATTCTCTTTGCAAATAAAGGGGATTAGTAAGAATTAAAGGGATGTTAAAGAATCTCCCTGAATGATTAAAAGAAAATTGAAAAGGGAATAATTCTTTCATTACATATTTTAATGTTATTTAATGCTATGTCATTGTACCTCTTAAATCACCAGAGGTATTAAAGCTAAATGTAGTTTATGAAATGCTGCCCAAATCACTTTTCCCCTTTCCTTCCATTAAATCTGCCCTTCAAAATACTAATCTAGGGTCAGTCCAATTATTCATCTTCATAATCTCAGGCTATTTTGGCACTAGAGCTAGAACACGTATGAGTCAGGTCTTGATGTAGGAGGCAGAAACTGTTCTAGAGATTTCTAGCAGAAAGAGCTTTGATACAAGGAGTTGGGTGCTTATAAAATTGTGCAGATATAAAGGGGGAGAAGTCAGGGCACCATTGAACTTTTGGATTCACAGTCACACTTGGAATTCAATTGGAAGCAATTGCTTTCTCTGTTGACAATTTCTGCCCTGCCTCAAATCCAGAAAGAGGGTGATCAGACTATAGAACATGCTTAAAACCCCTCAAATGACAAACGTACTTACCCGCTCCCCTGCCAGAGAAATGGCTTCTGCCTCCCCTCCCACTTTCTAACGTCATAGTAGGGCAGGGGTCCTCAAACTTTTTAAACAGGGGGCCAGTTCACTGTCCCTCAGACCGTTGGAGGGCTGGACTATAGTTAAAAAAGAAAAAAAACAAAAAAACTATGAACAAATTCCTATGCACACTGCACATATCTTATTTTGAAGTAAAAAAACAAAATGGGAACAAATACAATCACAGCGCCTCATGTGGCCCGCGGGCTGTAGTTTGAGGACCCCTGTACTAGGGCATCTCACTGGCAGAGCTTAAATTACCTATTGTAAGAGAGTTTGAGAAATGTAACTTTTAGCCTACTCGTCCCTCTCACATGTGGGAATGGATGCCAAGTACAAACAGCACATAACCCAGTGGCCTAGGTTACACCAAAGTCATGGTCTCCCACATTTAGCTGGGTCCTCACTGCTACCATCACAGTCTTATGACCATATTCTATTCTCTGTTCTCTCAAATTTCCCTTAATAACTAGTCCCGTTAGATTGTATATGTTAGAGTAATTGTTTAAAAATTTAGTCTTACTGTTTCTTTTTCTTTTTTTGCTATGCTTTATAAATTTTAGCATTCAATCCCTTCATCCTAAATTAGTCACAACAACTTGAAGATGTTTAATAATAGAAACTGCCTGGTGGGTGGCACTAGCCTATAGTCCCAACTATTCAGGAGGCTGAAGCAAGAGGATCCCTTGAGCCTAGGAATTTGGGGCCAGTGTAGGCAGCATAGCAAGATCTTGTCCCTAAATAAAATAAATAAATGTATAAAATAACAGCTACAGACTAACCACCACTACTTTATCCTCAATAGTTAATCTATTTTTAAAGCTAGATTGCAAAGGCAGAATTTGCAAATACATGGGAAACAGCAAATCCTCCTCTTTATGTGTGAAGAACAGAACAGTGATTTTTATGCACTTTTACACAACTGCTTGCAGTTGACTTAATTGGGGGCAAATAGAGTCATGGCAGAAATGCAGTTAGAGGACTGGCAAAAGAATTAACATTATTATACTTTAAAACTCACCTTTTTTCTTTTTTGAGGCAGGGTCTCCCTGTGTTCCCCTGGGCTAGACTGCTATGGCATCATAGCTCACAAAATCCTCAAACTCTTGAGCTTGAGCAACCTCTTGCTCAGCATCCTGACTAGCTGAGACTACAGGTACCTGCTAGTTTTTCTATTTTTAGTAGAGACAGAGTCTTGCTCTGCCCAGGCTGGCCTTGAATTCCTAAGCTCATGCAATACACCTGCCTCAGCTTCCCAGAGTGCTAGGGTTATAAGCATGAACCACTGTGCCCGGCCAAAACTCATCGTTTTTAATAATCTTAACTTCCCTGTGCCTTAGCTTTGTTCTTTCCCTTTTGTAGCTTGCCATGTACTATAAAGGAGTGGATTTCCCGAGGAAGTGGATTAAGTCCCATCCCTTTCCCTTCTCATACTGGATCTTGCCATCTGGGGTGGAGGAAAGTGAAGGAGACAGTGATGTAAGGGCCTCTCCACTTTTCAAATACTCTATTGGAAGTTTTTCTTGGACTCGTCAGCGGTAGGATATAAAATGTGGGTGAGTTATTATATTTTGTAAAAACACATTCTTTTCACATTTGTTAACCCTTGAGGATTAATTACATGGTGATACTGCACAGAGCTAGCTGTTATCTTTGTTGTCCCTTTATATGCTGTCCAATCCCTGTCGTTAAAATTAACAGTAAGAGGAAAAATTCCTTAGGAGCTTGATGACCCAACTCTAGCAAAAAGGCACCTGTTGTCACAATGACACTTTTACACAATCAGTTTCTGCCTGTAGCATCTCTCATGCCAAACACAAAAATAGAAAACAAAATACCGAGGTAAAGAACATTGTCGTTACTTATCCTAGTTACGGGATAGAAGGCTACAGAACCAGCAGATGCTAACACCCTGAAGAAAATGTTAGCTTCTAGAAATGAGGCTAGGGGAATGGATGGAAGTTGCTATAATTCATCCTCCTGTGTGATTTGGAAATAGCTTACTTATGAAATTAAAGTGCCAGGAAGCAGCCACCCTAAAATGTAACTAATGTCAGATAAGATGTAATCTAGGAAATTGTAATATGTCCATCAGGAGGTAATGGCAGTAGCTTTTGGTGGCTGATAAGGGATATTGAAAAGGGTGCCAGAGTGAGAGAGTGACAACCCCCAGTGACTGGGGGTGTGCATGCCCTGACCGTCCAGTTAAGTGTCCTCTTCTGGCTGGCAGCTGTACCACTGTGTTGTGGTGCAGGGCGAGATGGGCGATCACAGCCAGAAGCCGCTCCTAATGTCCTTCCTGCCCCTCTTAATCTGCGCCCGTACTTCACCAGCCAGTGGTTGGGTCATCTTAATTGGATTTCCCAAGTTAATTTTCCTGCTGGGAGCCTTCTCTGGAGGGCAGAAGCAGGTGTAAAAACAAACTGGTCAGAACCTTGACCCTGAGGCATACAGGATTTGGGGGCAGTAGGCTTCAGTCACCTCTCCCAATACATTCTCTCATTTGTAATATTTCCCTCATGGAGTTTTTTTGTGAAGTATACACCAGCTAATGTATTTGAAAAGCTAAGTGTTACCCCTCTCCCCCCCATTCAATAGTTTGGCATTTCTCTTTTTCTGTGTAAATCAGTATTTTTCAACCTTTTTTATCTGCTGGTGCGCTTGAACCTATAGTTAAACTTCTGTGGATTAAATTATGTTGATTCAAAAAAAAAAAGAAAAAGAGTTTTAAAAAAAGGATATACTCACTGTGCTTTGAACTTCTTTGAAAATCATTCAATTAATGATCTTTAACAATTTTCATGGCATGTCTAAGATCCTCTCGTGGCCCACCAGTGAGTGTGCTGCAGCACTGGTTAAACATGACTGGTGTAAATGAACTCATGTGCACTCTGGCTTTGCTCGTTTATTCTTCTTCTCCTCACTCACATACACATTGATGCAGCAGGTGTATATGAAGTGACAGGATGTGAGCAGGGGTGGTTTGACTTGAACACTCAGGGATGACTCCCTGTCTGCCAGGAGCCACCGCGCGACTTGACTGTTGTAAAGCAAGATGAAGGCCTTTGGTCCCTGTGCTGGTCTCCCAGGTTCCTTGGGCCTGATTTCCTTCTGGAAACCTTTTCTGAGCACCTTGGCTTTTTTTCTGTGCTTTCTCTGAACTCTGCATACTTCCTGCAGAGACAGGTCAGGGTGGGGGTGGAGAGTGTAGATTCTGGGGCCAGGTTACCAGCGTTTGAATCCTCGCCACTGACTAGTGATCACTCCCTCAGCCCTCTTGGTAAAAGGGGGATCCGCTGCCTAGTACTCAACTCCTAAGGTTGTTATGCAAATGAACATATGTTTATGCAACATTTCTCTGTGCCTGTGAGAACTTAGAACCTTGCCTGGCACATGCCAGGAGGTGCCACAGAAAAGTTAGCTATTGTTACAGTAAATGGAACCATATTCAATTGCTGCTTTTGTAGGGCAGAAACAATACAATGCTGGTAACTTCGTTTGGTCCAACCCCATACCAGCCACATTGTGCTGCAGCTCTTTGCTTCATGCTTGTCTCCCAGAGTTGGGGTTGCTGGCAGTATCTGCTGGCTCCGTGGGAGTGTCTGCATGCATCTACCTTACCCAGATGACTTCCATGACAAGATCAAGGTCAGGTCAGTTGACTTGGGCCAGTTTAGCAATAGAGTGAGTGAGGCTGTCATAGTTATGTCCTGCCCAGCGCAGTTCCCGTGCAGGGTGGTGGTAAGGGTAAGCAGGCAGCTAACAGCATGGGCTGATTCCGCTGTTACGGAGAGTCCGCCCTGGATGATTTAGCCACCAAAGGTTGGCCCTGGCAGGAGGCCAGGTCAGCAAGCTGAGCTGTCATTTGAGTCCTAATCCTTGCTCCCTGTCAGCTGCCTGATGGCTGCTCTCTCACTGGGAACACAATCTTATCCCTGGGCAATCATCTTGACCTTGCGGTTTGTCACCTCAAGCCTCATGACCAAGTTGTTAACATATCTCACTGAACAGAATAGTGAGTTTGGGCCTATGCCTCTCAGCCCAGGCAAATTAGTGACAACAATTACAAAAAGAAAAAGAAAAAAAAGAAAAGAAAAAAGCAAAGTTTAAATGGAAATTTTTTTTGTTTTTCTCAGGGGAACACACACAAAATGGGTCTTTACTTATAGACACCAGAGAACTCCCAGCCATGATATGGTGTTTGTCAGGGAGAAGCAGAAGCCTGGCATAGTAGTTCATATTATTTATTTTCATTTTTTTATTTTATTTTTTTTTGCAGTTTTTTTTTTTGGCCGGCGCTGGGTTTGAACCTGCCACCTCCGGCATATGGGGCTGGTGCCCTACTCCTTTGAGCCACAGGCACCACCTATTTTATTTTTTGAGACAGAGTTTTGCCCTGCTGCCCAGGCTAGAGTGCAGTGACATGATCATAGCTCACAGCAACCTTAAACTCTTGGGTTCAAGTGATTCTCCTGCCTCAGGCTCCAGAGTTATCTGCTGGCTCCGTGGGAGTGGGTTACCGACATGTATCACCAACACTTGGCTGATTTTGTCTGTTTTTGGTAGTGACGGAGTCTCACTCTTGCTTAGGTTCATCTTGAACTCCTGAGCTTGTGTGATCTTCCCACCTCTGCCTGCCAGAGTGCTAGGATTGCAGGTGTGAGCCTGTTCCTGACACAGTTCAGTGAGTTCAGCGTTTTTCCTTGATACTCCCATACTGTCTCTGGAGAGCAAGAGAGTCTTATTTATCTTTTACATCAGCAGGACTAAGTATTATATTTGGTACAAAATGTGTGATCAATGAATATTTACGGAGTGACTGAAAGGCCTGTGCTCAGTAAATACCTGTTGGCTGTTGCCTGTGATGCCTGGCATAATTACCTTCTCTCTTGACTTTGACCCTGGTAACTCTTGGGTGTGTGGCCTGGGAAACCAAATGGTAGTTGGGTTGTACTTCCTCCCAATGCATGAGTCAATATTCTCCAAGCATGTGGTGCTCAGAGAACTGACTTGGGGCTTCATGTCCCCTCTTCTGAGGCCACCGTGGCAGCTCTGCAGACTTTTCCTCTGTAGGATACTGGGAGAGATATTGGGGAAGAGTGAAAGATACTGGGGAGAGCGAGAGAAGGGGCCATCTCAGCGTGGCCTTTACTCACTACATCCTTCTTGTCAATTTCCTCTATTCAACCCCATGTCTACAAGGAGTGGAATCATTAATTCTCCCAACAAGTATTCATGGAGCTCTTACTATGTGCCAGAATCTAGAGGGAGTTAAAAAGAAGTAGCCTTTTCTCTCAGAGTGCTTATAGCCTAGAGTGAATGAATTTTAGATTTTGAGTATTAAGAGAGCCCATCCTGTGTAAGGTAATGCGGTGGGGGTGGGGATGGGTGCAGGGGAGCAAACCGAATCAAACTAACTGTCACCAACGACAACCTACCAGAATAGCAATGCATGCATTATATTCACACTGCATTTGTCATTCTCAATTTTAGTTCTTATAAAACTATATCTGATTCTAGATTTCAGCTCTAGGAGATAATTTAAATAATGAATTTTTTTTTGTTAGAAAGCACTTTGGGGCTGGGCATGGTGGCTCACACCTGTAATCCTAGCACTTGGGAGGCCAAGGCAGGTGGATTTCCTAGGCTCACAGGTTCGAGGCCAGCCTAAGCCAGAGTGAGACCTCGTCTATGAAAGAAAGAAAGAAAGAAAGAAAGAAAGAAAGAAAGAAAGAAAGAAAGAAAGAAAGAAAGACAGACTTTGGAGACCAGTCACAGTGGCTCATGCCTTGTAATCCTAGCATTCTGAGAGGCCAAGGTGGGAGGATTTCTTGAGTTCAAGAGTTTGAGACCAGCCTGAACAAGATCAAGACCCTGTGTCTACTAAAAATAGAAAAAATTAGCCAGACATATGGTGGGTACCTGTAGTCCTAGGTACTTGGAGGCTGAGGCAGGAGGATTGCTTAAACCCAGGAGTTTGAGGCTGCTGTGAGCTAGGCCGATGCCATGGCACTCTATACTGGGCAACAGAGTGAGATTCTGTTTCAGGGAAAGAGAGAGAGAGAGAGAGAGAGAGAGAGAGAAGAAAGTACTTTGGAGCATGTTATGAACTGAATTGAGCCCCCCTGCCCCCACTAAAATTCATATATTGAGCTATTGAGTTTCTAATCCCCAATGTGACTGCATTTGAAGATAAATCTTTTAAGGAGGAGATTAAGTGAGGTTATAAGGGTATATTCCTTATGAGGACTGGTGTTTTTACAAGAAGAGGAAGATACACCAGGGATGTATATGCACAGAGGAGGGACCATGTGAAGACAGAATGAGAAGGCAGCAGTATACAAGCCAGGAAGAGAGCCCTCACTAGAGCCCAGCCATGTTGGCACTTTGGTGTTGAACTTCTGTCCTTCAGATCTGTAAAAAAATAAGTCTGTGTTGTTTAAGCCACCCACTCTGTTTTATTTTGTTAGGGCAGCTAGAGCAGATAAATACAGAACAGTTTTAATTTTTCCTTTTGTGCTGATTCAGAAACAAATAAATTTATAGAATGCATTTTTCTCTACAAAATTCATTGAGTTTCAAAAGGTATTTACTAATACCTTTAAGGTCACTCACTTAACCTAACTATCAGATGACAGATGCGACTCAGAACCTTTATCAAAAATGCTAATGTTTTCCCCTGGTTTTCCTCAATCTCTTTGAGTCTTTCATAACAAACACGTTCGGAAGTAAAGATACAATTCCCACGCCTTATATGTATTTTCCGTGATGTGTAATTCATGCTGATTAAATGCATGAGCACAAATTTTATTTATCCACCATGCAGTGAGATCAGGGACGGACACAGGGGAGTGCTAGGTGAATAATGTGATTGTACTCAAATAGCATCTGTTCCCAAAGTCAGGCAGTTCAGTCCTGCCGCGGGAATTGAGGGGGGTAGGTCCCACACACTGCCCGATTCTGACTAGCTTCTCTTAATTTAGTTCTCATATGTATTGATACATATTTATATAATACTCTGTATATTCAATCAGTATTTGTTGAATCAAATTATGCAAATGTGTGCTCACCCATAGTATAAAAATGATGCTGCCAGGATAGCAGCTCTCCAGTCACACTGCAGGGCTTATGTGTGCCCCTCCTGAAGAACACTAAGCTGTGAGGTATCTGAAGAATCACAGCTTTCATTTGTTGTTGGGGAAAAATATGTATAAGCAAAAATGTGGAATTTCATTTGTTTTGACGCCTTGTGGGATGTGTTTTTGGAAAGATGTTCTCAAAAAGTACAGTGTCATCTCCCATTGATTTTATTTTAGGATCCCCTAGAATGTGCAGGGACAATGAAAGACAGGCTGTCTTTGATGATCTCTTTATCTGCAGGAGGCTCTTCTCTCATTGCACAGAAAATGTTCAATCATCTTCTCTTTCTCTCCTCTGTCAACTTTTCCTAGACTTCTTTCTTTTCATTTCTTCCTCTTTCTCCCCCTCCTTTTCTTTCTTGCTTTCTTTTTTTTAATGTAGACTTTTTAATTTTTATTTTAATTAATTAATTTATTTATTTATTTTTGAGACAGAGCCTCAAACTTTCACCCTGGGTAGAGTGCCGTGGCATCCACAGCTCACAGCAACCTCCAACTCCTGGGCTCAAGTGATTCTCCTGCCTCCGCCTCCCAAGTAGTTGGGACTACAGGCGCCCACCACAATGCCCTGCTATTTTTTGTTTGCAGCCATCATAGTTATTTGGCGGGTCCGGGTTGGGTTTGAACCCGCCAGCTCAGGTGTATGTGGCTGGTGCCTTAGCTGCTTGAGCGACAGGCACCGAGCCTCTCCTCCTCCTTTTCTTATCTTTTAAACACCTTTCTAGTTTCTTTCATTTTGGAAAGTGAAGAAACAGGTACCTGTTGGTCCCACTTGAGGGCAAATAAATGTGTACTTGGATTGGCAGGAGATGGCCAATCTGCTTAATGACATTGCTGGGGACAACTGCCTCTCATTATGTAACCTACCGTGTGGGCGGAACAGCAACAAAATCAAAGCAGGAATACCCATAACTTTCTCCTGAACTTTCAGGGAAGATCCTGTTTCTTTCTGCTGGCTTGGCTGCCCCCATTCAAGCTGATGAGTAGAGGAAGACTTGGGTGATTTATTCCAAAAAAGGTGCAAGCAACTTAAGGAGGGGAGGGGATTTAAATGGGTTGAGAACTTAAATGGATTTTGCTCTATTTTTTTAAAAACATTTTCTTTTTTTTTTTTTTTTGTTTCCCCCTTTTAATAAAGACAGACCAAGAACAGATTCAAATTACTTTTCGATTATTTTGGGAGGTCACACTGGTATTTCTCTTAATCTGTGTGGTCAGGTACTTGATAAAAATGGCATGATTATGGCTGTTTCAAATAGGAAAGATTTTTTTTCCCCTCACAATTCAACCATTGTGCCTTATGCTAGGCAAAATAAATGTGAATATACAGAGGGAGCCAAAAAAATGTATGCATATTTTAAGAGAAAAAGCTGTCTGATTCATGCCTGTCGCATGGTGACATTTATATTCATGTGATTAACCCCTCTTTTGAGTGAACATCATACTATACATTGCTAATGTAATTCAGTTCAACTGCAAAAAGTAATACATAGATAACGTGGCTTAACCTGTGTATACTTTTTTTTGGCACCTCCAGTATGTGATAAGGCACTGAGATTTTTCTTTCTTTCTTTTGAAACAGAGTCTCACTCTGTATTGCCCCTGGCTAGAGTGTCATGGTGTCATAGCTCACAGCAATCTCAAACTCAGGCAATTCTTCTGCCTCAGCCTCCTGAGTAGCTGGGATTCCTACAGGCATCCACTACAACCCCTGGCTAATTTTTCTATTTTTAGTAGACATGGGGTCTCGCTCTTACTCAGGCTGGTCTTGAGCTTCTGAGCTCAAGCAGTCCACCCGCCTCGGCCTCCCACAGTCCTAGGCTTACAGGCGTGAGCCCCTGAGCCCAACCATTCCCATATTTTTCAAACCTCAGTGGCTAGCAGCAGATCAAGACTTTCTCTGAAGCTGTAGCAGTGTATTTCTGGCTCTTACCAGGCCCCATTGTCACTTTGAGCGCTGATTCCCTGGTTATGGGGCTCACAGACCACCAAGGTAAAGCTAAGAGGTTTGGGACATGGGAAGGTTAGAGGCTTATGGCCAAACTGCTGTATGGAAGAACTGAACAAAGCTGTCTTCTTGGTGGGCAGAGCTACACATCTGGTACTAAGTTTCCATTTAAAGCTAAGCAAAATAAAATAACAATCTTTTTTTCCTTCTCTATGAACCTCCATTGATATGGGGCCTGAAGACTTCAAGTTTTTTTAGAGAGGAAAAGAGGCAGACCCAGAAAAGTGGTAAGCCCAACTACAAGGGTGCAGTTTTCTTTGATTATTCTCTAGCCTTCCTAAGGTCTGGTTATAAATGGGAAGACAGATCTCAGCCCATTCTTGGGGCTGACAGAAGTGGCAACAGTGGGGTAAGAGGGTCTATTCTGAAGATGTCTGTAAGACAGGACAATGGGCTTGAGCCAGATGCTGGTAGGGGCAAGTGACAGCCATGATAGATTTGTAGAACTTCTCTGCATTCCCTGGGGATCCTAGATGCCTAGAGAGGGGACTTGGAAATAATTGGATCTTGGGTAGCTAAAAAAATTAGTTGGGCAGTAGAGGGAAGTGTAATCTCACAGGATTGAAAAATCTGAGCCAGGGTGGCGCCTGGTGCTCAGTGGGTAGGGTGCGCGGACACATACACTGAGGCTGGAGGGTTTGAACCCGGCCTATGCCAGCTAAAACAACAATGACAATTGCAACAACAACAAAAACAACAACAAAATAGCTGGGCATTGTGGTGGGCACCTGTAGTCCCAGGTACTTAGGAGGCTGAGGCAAGAGAGTCACTTAAGCCCAAGAGTTTGAGGTTGCTGTAAGCTATGATGTCAACAGCCCTCTACTGAGGGTGACATAGTGAGACTCTGTCTCAAAAAAAAAAAAAAAAAAAAAAAGAAAGAAAGAAAGAAAAATCTGAGCCAGACTGGTTATGAAAATAATCTTCAAAAGTACAAATAATTCCCATCTAATAATTCTTATTGTGTCTCTTAC
>CAUYPK010166127.1:0-16658 GCA_963574355.1 Loris lydekkerianus | reverse complement strand
ATTGGTCCTTTATAGTCTTTGTCCCTGAAAAGGGATTAGGGTTTGTGCTACTACCCAAGGTGCAACCATCCAAAAACCATCACAGGCTGCTTGGTTCATGATCTTATCAGACCCCAGAGGGTGTGTCCCGAAGAAGGCAGTCTGCTTGTGCCTGGAAATGGGGTCTGACCTATGAGCTCACCTGGGCTTAGAGAATGGGGGGCTCCCTGTCTAGCCCTGAGTAGTGGAATCATGTATCACTTTGCTATGACTGTTCTAGGAAAGTAATACATGCTCTAAAATAAAATATATTTTGAAGAACTGTGTAACTTCAAAAATGACACTATCATGTCATGCTGGGTCAAGAAAAAAATTAATGAGAAGTGTTTTATCTATAGGTCCCTGAAGTTAATTTTCCTAATGAGCACGTTGTAGTTTTTAAAATAGAAATGGCATGAAATCATGCATATTTCAATCGCCTGATTATGATTTCATCATTGAATTGTGTTTATAACCTTAGTCATGTATTTAATCCCTTATTCTCAAGTGTGAACTTTTTTTTTTCCTGTTGATTGAAAGGTTCTGATTTTTATCCAATTTTCTTTCTCATTTTTGTTTCATTGTAGGCAATAATGCAATAGAGGCACTTAGAAAGGTTTTTGACATTTTATAATTATTATTCAGGATAAATTCTGAGAAGTATAGTTATTCAGTCAGATAGTTGGATCCCACAGTAAATGAAAGTGTCAACCCTTTGCCTTCAAAATGTTTGAGATATTTTGAAGTATTTAATCACTGAAATTCAGATAACAAGATAAAAAAACGTCATTAATCTCAGCTCTACTCTGGGATAATTTAATTATTAATGAGTTTTGCAGAGAAAAGTACTTTAATTCTATTAGATTATGCATAAGGTTGGTGTGTAATGTAACGCTTACAACTACCCAACATTGTTCATTTCACAGTATTTCATGTTTGTTCATGCTGTTCTTACAACATAAAAATTTGTTAATGTCATATCTTTCAACCGGAAGGAACGTAAGATAGTTTTGAATTCCCACTTGTACAAAATATTTGCGAGATTAGAGAATTTATAAGACTATATTAAATAAACATAAAAAGCAAAATGCTTATTCAAGGTCTCTGTCAAAATCATTGTATGGCCTCCACAACAATTTGAAATCTGAATAAAAATAAGACATGTTTCCCCTCAAAAGCAAATAATAAAACTCTATGCATTGAGAATGAGTGCCCACAAAATGAAATGCTATCAGGAAGTTAAAAAGAGAACTCCCAGGATAATCAAAGTCAATCTGATTAGTTCTTGAGGAATGAACTTTAAAATTGTCTGCACTACTGCCTAAAAATTCTCCCTTTTCCTCTTCCAACGGCTCATGACACAGATGATTATAAAGAGAAGTATGAAAAGGTCACTAATTTACTACAATAATTTAATGTTTTCTTAAAATTGTGGATAATTTCTGCTCTAGCTTATTTATAAAATTTGTATCTAGTAAATACAAATATCTCCATTATTAGCATTTAAATTAAAAATGCTTTCCTAATTCTAGGTTCTATTATAGTTCAAACATCATAACTTTGGTGGGGGTGCTCTCTACCAAACTCCATAGTTTTATTAGAACTTTTTTTATATTTTATTACACCATTTTATATTTGATATACTTTTCTCTTTCTTTCTTTCTTTCTTTCTTTCTTTCTTTCTTTCTTTCTTTCTTTCTTTCTTTCTTGTGCAGTTTTTGGCCGGGTTTGACTGGTTTTTAACCCACCACCTCCAGTATATGGGGCCGGCGCCTACATACTTTCCTTTTTAATAACTAACTATGATTTTATGAATATTACTTGTTGTAAAAGAATTAACTAGTAAACAGGGCAAGACATGCCATATATATATGTATGTACGTATGTATGTGTGTGTATATATGTATATCTTTTCCATAAGTCTATTTATGTTATCAGAAATGTTTTTAAATGTGCATGGTTCAATATGTGACATGTAATTTAAATAAGGCAACAAAAATTTTAAGGAATAATACTAAAAATTTTTCATGTCTTTTGTATTTATTGTAATATGATCAACTTTAGAAAAAGTCTTTTAGATGTTTCGTTAAACTTTACCATTATTAATATTACAATAATCATTAAAGTATGCTAATTTTGTCTTGAAGAATACCAGCAGACTTTCTATGTTTGTTCTGTGTGTTTTTGCTTGTTTTATATCAGCTAACGCACATTATTCTTTTATGGAAATTTTTGGGTAATAATTTTAAAGTACAAAATGTGTGCCAAACACATTAATTTCACGATAGTGTTTCTCCAGGAAAGAACATTGGCTATGAAAACAAAGGCAGATGTGCAGCTGGTAAAAATACTTTAATACATCCAGCTGAGACTTTTGATAGCATAGAGTATAAATATTTTATAGTTTTTTGGTAGGAAATAATGCAGAAAAAAGCAAACAAAAAATAAGATCAATTTACACTTATGCCAACTCAGCAGGCTGATAACATTGATTTCCAGTCAGTGGAAATCATAGCATTGATTTCCTGAGATTCAGGCTCAAGAGTGAATTAAATAAAGTAAGGAATAGTACTCTTAGAAGTGGGACAACACCATCAACGCTGACAGTGACAACCTTCCTGATAATATCAGAAGAGTCAACTTTCTTGATTACAGTTTAGATAAATGGTTTTAGATTACCTTCCAAAGTAAAATTGGGGGATGGCAAGATGTATTTTAAAAACAACAGAAAAATTGGACCAAGTATAATGCACAATAATAACAATAAAAGACTTTAGGACTAAGTCTTCCAAAGGTTAAGCATGAGATATTAGAGATTTAAACACTTTAGATGCTATTCTAAAACATCTCTTTTCCTTGTATACTGACCATTTCTTATAAAACCATTTTTCTTTTCAAAGCATGTGTATATCATATGCTACATGTGTGTTATGCTGTAGAAGCTGCCTATTTCTGTGTATTCAAAAAGGAAAGAGCCCCTATATTTGAATATATACATATTTTAGAAAGAAAGGAGTTGACTTTATGCTTGTTACTGTCTTTTGTGATTTCTAAGATTATTTGCTGTAATTGTACCATATAATTTATATTTTTAATATTTTTATTTGCAGTTATAGTGGCATTTGTGTAGTGTTAAATGACACATCAGATGCTTTCTGTCTGTAGAACAAAGTTGCTTCTTCAGGTCATTTTTGTAAAGTATGAGGCTATCTTCAAGGCAAACAAAAGTAATTGCCCATTTAATTTGTCATTTTCTGCATCATTGTTTCCCAAACCAAAGCTTTTCCAGTTAAATTTAAAACATTTTTATATAAAAGACATTCCTAGAAGACTGGTTTCCTGCCGTGGAGCTGAATTTTGAAACAACCAGTTGAAGTACATTACAGGTGCAGGTCAAACTCTATTCCTCTCAGCTACTCTCACAAATCAATGCCTGATCCTTAGAATAGGCGATTGAGTCACATTTTTCCTTTACATACAGAATAATTATATAATTAATAATTCTAATAATATGTTATTATATTATAAATAATCTTATATATTATATCATACATGAGATCTAAAGGAAAAATATACATAATATAGTTGAAATTATGCAATTATATATTACTATAATTAATTTTTAATAGGTAAGTATATTATTAATATATTTTAGAATATATATTTATTTGTAAAATGTTAAGAAAATCATGAACATCTTGAGAAAAAGGTCCTCTTTAAAGAAGTTAATTATAAACATATGTGTAACATTTTCTACCCCCTGATTGTGTTGATATAATTTATTTGATGAATAAGTTAAAAAAACTAAGTTTTATAATTTTAGGGTTTAATTATTCAATTTTAGTTTTTGTTTTAATCATATACAATAATAATGAAGCCTTGATTTATTCTGACATTACTGTAGGTAGATATACAAAAATAATTATAGTACCCATAAGAAAAGTCAAATATGTTTATTACTGTAGTTTTTATTTGATGACATTATAAAACACATTTCTTAA
This sequence comes from Loris lydekkerianus, assembly GCA_963574355.1. NCBI lineage: Eukaryota > Metazoa > Chordata > Mammalia > Primates > Lorisidae > Loris > Loris lydekkerianus. The sequence goes on along the minus strand of CAUYPK010166127.1, from coordinate 12,639 downwards.
TGCGTAAGCTCTTTCAAGCCATATCGGAAGTTTTTTATAACATCTTCTGATCAATTTGTACTGTACTACATTTCCTATCTGCCTACAAATCTCATGATAGCTCAACATTTCACAAAAATGACAACATATGTAACTATAAAAAAAATAATTATTCTAACTGTAAAACATAAGATATTGAATATTTAAATGTGAAACATAAGTCAGAATTATTTATAATGTGATAGGACAAACGTTGCCTCATTTATATCAATATGGGTGACATTTCATAAAATGTTCTAATACTACCTACCCTCACCTCCTCTAATTACCATTACTTTCTTCTTCTGGTGTTAAATGAAACAGTGAATTACAAATGAATGATATGATACTGTACACTGATGCCCTTGCTCCTTTTAACACATACATTGACATTTGACATAATATACCATCCAAATAACTAATTTCATAGTACTCATTTTATATTTGCTATGTGGTTTGAACAGTATTAGTTATAGTGAGAAAATGGATATTGTCATCAAGGAACGAGTTAATTTGATGTTAGAAAATAAGAGGAACCCTCACCACCATTCATGGCATTAAGAGCATTCACATTGTCGAGCAACAATGTGAATGCTCTTAATGCCACCAAAATGTACACTTAACAATGTCGAGCAACTTGACAATGTGAATGCTCTTAATGCCACCAAAATGTACGCTTAAAATGGTTAAGATGGCCAGTTTTATGTTATGTATAATTTGCTACAATAAAAAATACTAAAAAATTAAAAAAAAGAAAATAAGAAGAAAATGATTAAAGGTAAAAAGATGAGGTATAAAATAAAATATGAAAATAACATTATTAATAGAATATTTATACAGGATGTGAACAGATAATTTCTAAAAGAAGAATATATGAGACAAACTACATGACAAATAGAATTTAGTGACAGTTAATCATCATGAAATAATACTTTCATTAAAATAATTTTTTTTTTTTTTTTCCCCCAGTTTTTGGCTGGGGCCAGGTTTGAACCCACCACCTCCAGTATATGGGGCTGGCACCCTACTCCTTGAACCACAGGCACCACCAATTAAAATAGTTTTGAAATAAAAATTAGTTAGCTTTCATATGCATCACAATTACCAGGTTACATCCTTTGACCTGGTAATTCTACTTTGATGAAAGAAATTAACTAGAGACTCTGAGATTTAACTTATAAGTTTAAACATGATAGCATTATTTAGAATAGAGAAACAATTTTTAAAAAAATATATATTGGTAAAATAATTGTTATGTTTTTAATCCAGGGGAATAGCATGCAGGAATGAAAAATAACATTTAATATATATATATTTAATTATATAGAATGCATACATATTAGAAAATCAAATGTGTATATTTAATTATATAGAATGTATATATATTAGAAAAGGAAATAATTATATCAGATTTTCCCAAGTTTCCAATTGAAAGTAAATGCCAGAGAAAGGGTTGTAAATTTGATTTCTTTTGATAGCTACTTGTTACTAAGAATAGTTCAAAAATAGCAAATAAATTTTCAAATACTGAGGAATCCACTATTTTTCCTCAGGTAACTGATTTGCTTTTCTTCCTCTCTTATTTTTGTTGTATGCTTACAGCAATAAATGACAAACATGGTAAGAATTTAGGGACATCACTGTCCACTAATGTTCAATGTGGCTTTTAGTAAACCACACATGCACTGTAATTTTCTGTATTAGTAAAATGAAGTCAGCAAAGTCTGACCCAATCCCAACCCACACCCAAAATATTATGAATATTGTATATAACAGGGCACATGATGAGAATGGCTGTGCATACACTAATTTGCTATTTATATTATTTCTCTTTCTGTTCTTGTGTGTCAATTGCTCACATTGTTCTCTTTTCCCCAAAATGATTAACAAATAAAAGACTGAATGAAAAGAAACCAATACTTCCATTCATCTCCATTGGTAAGGTGAGACAAGGCTTTTCAATTCCCTGCTCAGGAAAAGTATTAATAAAATCTTCTATTTCTCCTACTCTAATTCCTCATCTAAATCCTAACATAAATAGAGTAGATCATCTGGAATAGTCTTTAAAAAATGAGTGTCCAGCAGTATACCAGCTGCTAGAGAAGGTGTTTAAACGTGTATATTTGAGGGCATTTCTAATTTTGAAGGGGAAAAAAAAAAGTTTATCATGTCTCAAAAGTTGTTTAATTAATTAACTCTTTTGCATCATGTATATAATATGTAGTACATAACCAGCATAAGTTTATTAAACAATTTTGGCTTTGAAGAACTTCTTTCCAAACAAAATCTTACTTTCCTTTCTTCTAATAAATATATTAGCCTGTATTTTTCTAAAACTACATTGCATATACATCTGGAACATATTTTATAAAATGTTTTGCTGATTCACAAGTTTTACGAACAATTCATATGGAGTTTTGTTTTTCTCACTCTAACAAGTGGAACAGTATTTGATTTCATTCCTTCAGATACATAGAGCAATAAAACCTCTAGAGACAAAACAATTTAATTATCCTTTGAAATCTGCCTTTAAAAAAAAAAAGAATTTCAAGAAATTTCTATAGATCCTTTTATAAGAAAAAATTTTTATCCAAAATGAATCAGTTATATTTTGGTTATGAAATTTATGCCTAATTATATTTCCCTTATCATCTTTGGTTGTAATTACAGCTTTTTTCAAGAGTCAGATTTTTCTTTTTCCTTTTTTTTTTCCTTCTTAAAAAAACATTCACAACCAAAATAAATACGCTGGCCAGGAAGTCTCAAACCTATTAACTGCCCTACTTAAGGAAATCAATCTTAGTTTTTGCAGCTAAAACAACAATAGAAATGACGTAATAAAATGGAACACAAATGGATGGATTATAGGACCATGAACAACTATATTAATTCTTTTTCATGAGTTCTTATGAGAATACAGCACAGTGAGACTCTATTTAATTAGACTAAAAAGTAGTATAACACAGTATGCTAAGTTTGCATTCACTGAATGAAATATTAAAGTATTACATAAACTTATTTTAATGCTATATTTTGTTATGTAAAAATGTATTCAATATCCTTCGTGAGCCAGAAAATGTTATAGCCTCGACACCTCATTATTGATGAGATAAAGCACAGCATCCTGATATGTTGCAGCATGTCTAAAGAAAAGGCACATATTAAGCCACCATTTTAGCTTTAATTGTCAAGGTTTGCTGCCTACAGCCCAGATTCACTAGATAACTGTCACATTCTCACTGTATTCCTCTTTGGAACAGAGGACCCAATTCATGTCACTTCTTTCTAGAATTCTAAAGGTATACAATTTATAATCATAAATACATCTAAGTGTTATTTTCGGTAGGCAAATACAAAATAAAATTTCTCTTGATATATTATTATCTATAAGAAATAACTTCACTGCATATACTTCAAACCTCAGAGTTGTTTTAAGATTTTAATATAAATTACATGAAAAAAATTTTAACTTCTATCTCAGATACAAAGGAGGCATGGTCCCCATTTTTCAAGTAGTAAATTATTAAAAACAAAAGTAAAGCTAGATTCTCCAGGTAAATGGTAGCTAAATTCCACCCCTACTTACCTTGGGAAAGGCATTCTTTAAAAAAATAAAAATGGTAGGAGATTGGATAGTTCCAATTTTTCCACCTTGCATGCAGTTCATAAACATTAAAGATAATAATACAAGCAAGTATTCTTTTTATTTTTCATCTCCTTCTTTTTCTTTCATATGGTTTTAAACCATTAAAATAGGGCACACACACCTTCCTTGGATTACATTAAATCTCGAAGTCCAGATCTCTTGAACTGCCCTTGGAGCAGTGATATTTCTTTACTGACAGTCTTAATCAAATATAGTTATATTTTCAAATTCTTTTTAATAAATTGAACTTACATCATCTCACTTTGTTACACAAATAATTCATTATTTTCATTTACAAAATTCGGTCATTGAAATGGCTGGTAGTATTGTTGGAAATGAAAGGCTCTATTATGTAATTTCTTACATGCATTAAAGATCCATTTATGTTAATTTAAAATTTAGCATCAATTTTACTACCTTTTAGTTTCCTTTATTGAACACATTAGATACATGTAATGTACAATTTTAAATGAGTGGTACCATAAAAGGGTCCTCCAATCCACAGAAAGTAAGTTCTCTGTGTTAAATGGGAGATGTTCTATTTAAATCCAGTTTAGTAGTACTATGTCATCTTTTTCTTTCTTTTTTCTTCCTTTCTTTCTTTCTTTCTTTTTTTTTTTTTTGAGACAGCATCTAAAGCTTTCACCTTCGGTAGAGTGCAGTGGCATCACAGCTCACAGTAACCTCAAATTCTGGGGCTTAAGTCACTCTCATGCCTCAGTCTCCCAAGTATCTGGGACTACAGGTGCCTGCCACAATACTCAGCTATTTTAGTTGTTGTTGTTGCAGTTGTCATTGTTGTTTTAGTTGGTCCGGACCGGGTTCAAACCTGCCAGCCTCAGTGTATGTGGCCAGCACCCTACCCACTGAGCTACGGGGGTGCCACCCTATGCTATATTTTTCATTCAATAGCAAAGCAGCACCTGTCAAAGATCCTTTCAGACTGTGATGTTACACTTTGCTTTAATTATTGACAATTGATTCTAAACTGGAAAGAATAATTTTATGCTTGACCATAAGGAAAATGTGTGAATGTATAATATAGAAAATTCACTTGGAGAAAACACCCAATTCCATTTTGTTGTTGTAAAAAGAACAATTCGTTGTTGTAACTTTTTTTTTTTTAAGCTATGCTTTAAATGCATCTTTTGAGAAGTAAAGAATAGCCTCTTCATTAGAATGAGATCAGTATGGAAATACGCACACTGTTTATGGCTATATTTGGCACATAAATTTAAACTGCATTTGACTTAGTATCTATTTGGTAGTTGTGAGGTTGTGACCTTTGAATATCTGATTTTTGCAAAGAAATAGACTTTTGTTTAAAAAAAAAATAGGGAGACACTGTGATCTAACCAATTATGATATTTCCTCTGAACAATGAGTCACACATAGCCCGCGTTTCCCAGGATTATTTTTAGAAAAACAAAACAAAATTGCACATTGTTACCAAACATTTTTTTGTGGTCTTGAACTGCTATGCATTTCTGACAAGATGTTATACATATAATAAATGAAGGCCTACAAGGTAGATAATCTCTATGTTCGATCTCAATCACCTAATTAAATCTAAGCTGTTTTCTTCTTTTTGCGAAGACAGCTATGCTGTAAGTAGAAATTGCTTTCTCTGATTTCACCATCCCATTATAAGAAGACAAAAATCAAAATCCCTGAAAAGCAGGATCCTTAAAAGTCAGTATGTCAAAATAAGATACTACAAGTTTCTTGTAATTGATCAATCTTTTTCAACTATGTCTTAAGAATTCGATCAGTTCATTTTTTTACATGTAACCTCTATGGGAAACACATCCTCACTGCACCTTTTCCAAAATTCCATTGGTTGAGATTTTCTTTAAACGAGGAAGTTAAGTCAATTCTCCCCTATAGCAAAAGTTTCTACAAGTTTGACAAACGGGCCATCTGTTTTTTGTTTGTTTGTTGAGACAGAGTCTTACTTTGTCGCCCTGGGTAAGAGTGCTATAGAGTCATAGCTCACAACAACCTCAGATTTTGGGCTCAAGTGATTCTCTTGCCTCAGCCTCCCACATACCTGGGACTATAGGCACCCACCACAAAGCTCAGCTATTTTTCGAGGATGGGGGTCTTGCTCTAGCTCAGGCTGGTCCCAAACTCATGAGCTCAGGCAATCCACCCGCCTGGGCCTCTCAGAGTGCTGGGATTACAGGTGTGAGCCACTGCACCTGGCCTGTCTTTTGTTCAAAAGTTCAAAGGGTGACTGTACAGGAAATATCAAAGAATGTTCTAAAGTGTTTCCATTCTGGATGTCACCATATAAGGCAGTTGAATTAAGCTGATTACTTCTTAGTTCACAAAGCAACACTTGGTCCAGTTTGAGCACACACTTTCCTTCATTCTTCTATGCATCACCAATGAGAGGTAACGGCAGCTACGCAAGTTTCTTCTAGGAAATATCCATTCTCAGATCTCAAAGTATTTTTCTCAGCTCTAGATTTTAAGACTCCATTCTTTAAAATCAAAAGCCCCAACAAAATTTGTAAACTCAAAGTGAATTCCTCACATAAGGCTGTGAGCGTGTTTATTTGAATCTCTGCATGAAATATTTTCATAATGAACAAAAATTTGCCATAAGCTTAGTACTTATTTTGTTTTTCCTTCATCATGAAAGCAAAAGTTTTAAAAGCTTTTTAGAGTGTAGTTTGGGAGGGAAGGAGATTATAAAGCGTTAATGGTCCTTTTAAGAAAGTTGAGTAAACAGCATATGTAATTGTTTTGTAGGGAAATGCTGCTAATTAAAACAAAATCATTCTATTACTGCACACACCTGCTGCTACACAAACAGTCCATTTCTTGCTGAAGGACATAATTCTGGAGCAGGGATGAATCTCCAGTTCATCTCCTTAAGGAATGGTCCACTTTAACATCCTGCTTTGGTCATACCTGCGTTGATTACTGAGTTCTCTTTGTAATTGTGGCAGGGTAACAAAAGGAAAGCATACTCTTACTGGATTTGTCCCTGCAGATTTTACTTTTGTTTTTTTCTGATGTAAAAGAAATAAAAATCAATCTTTTCTCAAAATAATCAGAATCAAGTTATCCCTGGTCTGAAGTCACAGAATTTTCCTAACGATCTCAAGCCACAGCCATACTATCTTAGTCAACATAGGAGAAGAATGAATCAAACACACTATTCCTTTTATCTGGAGGAATTGTCACCTGAAGTTTTATTTGAGAATATTTTAAAGACTATTTTTTCTTGAAATTTTTACTATATGAAATGAAATTCATTTTCTACACATGTCCAATACCATTAATGTATACTAATTTCTTGGTTTACAATCAACAGCAGTAATAAAACAAAAAGAAAACAATAAAAGTTGAAACATGTTAGAAGACTGATTCTGTACCAATCACTTTGAAAAATATTTTGCTGCTTTATAAGCATATGGATTCATTTATTTTTCCTGTCAATACAATCACGTTCATTTTCATTCATTCATATAAAAGTCAAAAACTCCCAAGCACATTTCTCAGTTTATAGCTGATTCCTGGCATCGGTGCTATTAATAATTTATTCCCTTTCATAATATATAACTAGAGCATATATTGAACTTTTTATTATAGTAAACTACAAACAAAATTGAAATTACTCATATTTTCACTGCCTTGTTCACTTACACAAATGCTATGCTACATGAATAGAAAAATCAAAGTGTGAAAAAGTCAAAATAAAAAATAAGAGCCTCTCTTCCTAATCCATTAATGTTAGTTAATCAAAAGATTGGTGATTCTTCCTTAATTAAAAAAAAAATTACACATATCTACAATTATGTTTCTGGTAAAATTATTTTATTCACTTGAATTTTTTTCAAATCAACAAATGAAAATCTATGTGATCCATGTAATGGTTGCATAGTATTCTATAGTTTTTATGGAGTATAATTTAGTTAAATAGCTGGTTATTAATAGTAACTGTGTTTGCCTTTAGATGTTACATAGTACTATCACCAGTCTGCTGCAATGGTCACATGTGTGACAGACTAGGCAGTGAGTATTCAAATTTAATAGAGGTAAATAGGAAGGTACAGGACATTTAAGGACATCAATTAGCTTCCCTAGAATCACTCATTTGCCTTGAGCAGTAAAAATACAAATGAAGAACATATGACTTCTGATTCTAGCAGTTTTTTTTTTTTTATTTGTTTGTTTGTTTGTTTTGGCCAGGGTTGTGTTTGAACCCACCACCTTCAGCATATGGGGCCAGAGCCCTACTCCTTTGAGCCATAGGCGCTGCTCCAGATTCCAGGGTTTTAAATGTACTATATATACCTGTACTAGACAAAGTGGCTCTACTGGTGTCTCTGGTGTCCAATATTTCAAGATGAACTGAGCTATTTTATAAGTTACAGAGCTTTTATGAATTAAAATTGTATAAATAAACATTTGTCTATAACTCAAAAAACACTATCTATCTACTTAGAATAAAAAGAATAGATTATTTAATTTTATACTGAAGGATGAGACTCCAGAATCAAGATTGCCTTTGGTTAGCAAAGGCTTGAATGGGTTTATGGAAATCTCAGTGTTGGCCAGAGCTGAGAGTACAGAGTTCAATGAATCTTTAAAAGAAAATAAGGGGAATTGAATTTGAGGGGTAAAAATTTCAAAGGAAGAAAAGACCAAGCAATATGGCTGGGATTTGGAGCTTATGGAGAAATAAGATTGAGATCTTTCTAACAGTGAATAGTTCAATAGCAGAAACACTTTTTAGATAAGGGAACTTAATACTCATTTTACATTTTCGCATTTGATATATGTTAATGAAATGTATGTGTGTACATACACACATTTAAAGTCTGACAATTAAGTTTGTAAACTCATCCTAGAAAAACTTCTACATACCTCTTGCTGCATATCACTATGGTCACCTTCAAAGTGCTCTCCTTGAGAAGGTATGCACTGATGCCAGCACCTAGACCACCCTTCCAAGCAATTTTGGAATTCCTTTTTTGGAATGGCCATCAACCTGTCATCATACCACCACTGATGTCCTGAAAGTCATCATAATGTCTTTCTTTCAATAGAAAAAAAGAAAAAAGTCATAGGGGGCCAGATCAGGTGAGTAGGGTATTCCAATGTAACTATTTGTTTACCATCTAAAAACGCCCTCACAGTACATCAGGGAGCTCCTTCAGGACCATTTTTTGCATATACACCTTTCTCATTCCAAGATTTTCAGTTATAATTTTCCTTGCTGTTTCTTTACTGATGTTTTCTTGGTATGCTATACTTCCCACAGCTGATGATTTTCATATACAATTCAGGGAATTTTTGCGATGCTTTAATCTGTTCTTCTCATTAGTGGCCACCCTGACCTTTCTTCATCAGTGATACTTTCTCTCCCCTCAGAAAAACTTTCTTCCCTCAGAAAACGTTTAATCATTTTGTAATTTTGCCGATTTCTTCACGGCATTATCACCATAAACTTGGACTAACATGTCTCTACTTTCCAATTCAACTGCTAACCAGGCCTGAGCCTGCTTATGAGGTCAGAAGAGATTGGGTGTCTTAGGGTTATAAAGCCATAGACTATGTCCCTGATTTGCTTCCACTCTTGCCAAGTATCACAAGAAATTTAATGTTTGTTTGTTGCTCTACTTCAAGTTCCAACACTCTTGCAATGGAACACGAAAATACACAACAACAATAATGAAGGCCACTTAGCAAAATACCACTGCACATCAATACCACTGCACTCACACAGCCATGAGACCCTGATACACTACAGTTATGAAATGGCACTGAATTGTTTGTACAATGCTGCCAATTTAAGCACATGGTCACATGTTCACAAACTAAATTGTCCGATCTCATATACTGTTTATATGTGTCTCTCTGTGTGAATTTTTATTGCCAAGAAATCTTGGAAAGGAGATAAAATTTCATGGGTGGATTGTCAAGAGTAGAGGAATAAAGAGAGTCACAGAAAAAGCAGTTAAAGTGAAAGATATTTCAGCAACACTGGAAACTCGATGGTAAAAGGAGGGAATAAAAGTAACTGTTCCCCACCACTATCACACATACACATCATGGGTGTTAAGAAATGTTTAGGAGAATGTTAGATTACCTACAGAATCTGAAGAAACAGAATTCTTGAACATTTACATTAATCACCTAGAAACAAGTTGGCCTCTGCTGACAGCTGATTACAAAAAGATCTCTCAAGGAAAAAAAAAGATATGCAAAAGATACTGAAAAGGACGACACCTCTGGCTCAATAGGTGGGATGCTGGCCCCATGTACTGAGGGTGGTGAGTTCAAGGCCAGCCCCAGTCAAACTGCAACAAAAAAATAGCCAGGTATTTTGGTGGGCATCTGTAGTCCTAGCTACTTGGGAGGCTGAGGCAGGAGAATCACCTAAGCCCAAGGATTTGGAGGTTGCTGTGAGCTGTGATGCCCCAGCACTCTACTGAGGGTTAATAAGTGAGACTCTGTATCAAAAAGAAAAAAATCTTAAAAAAAAATACTGAAAAATAATCCCAAGGAAATAGCTAAAGAGAAGGAGCACTTGGTGGAAGCATAGAACAGAGCTCAAGAGGTCAGCTAAGTACTTCCAACATCACTGTCCTTTATTAATATTTTTGACATAATTTCAGAAAAATGAAACTATGAAAATTGTGGAAAAATAGTACAAAGAATTACCAGGCACCCTTGTCCCAGATTCAATATACATTAACCTTAATAATAACTTTACTACAGATTTTTTTTATGTTTTCTCCATCAGTCTCACAATATCTATCTGTCTATCCAACCGATCATCTATATTTCAGTCTATTGATAATTTCATATATGAAGCTAGGTTTATACATTGTAATATCCATGTGGACACGTATTTCCCTGAACTGTCCAAAAGTAATTTCCAGGTAGGATATCCCTTTTTACTCTTCCTCCCTACCTATTTAGTATATATTTTACATATACTATTACATATACAGTATATATATATTGTATACATACAGTAAATAATTTTGCACAATCTTTACAATGACCAAGTGAAAAACTTGACACTGATATGATACCATTATCTATTCTCAAGTATGACAAATTTATTCTGTTACTGGTCACAAACTAATTATCTCAGTATTTGAAGACCACATGGTTGCAATTGTGCAGTTCTGCGTTCGCAGGGGAAGGGCAACCAGAGAATATCTGTAAATAAAAAGGCATGGCTGTGCTAAATATTTATTTATTTTCCAAAAAAAAGTGGTATGGTAGCTTGGCTCACAGATTGGATTTGCTGACCCCTGATCTAATACACAGACATTATTGTTTCTAATTATCTACGTCTACAAGGTCATTTATACCAAAAGAAACCTGAAGGTTTTGCATTGCATTCAGTTGTCATGCTTTCTTATCTTCAGAAACTAATGTTAATTAATTTATAGAATGCTCCTATAATTAGATTTATTTGGTAATTCTTATTGATTAAATGTAAGATAATCCTTTTTGTTCTGGATATTATGGAAGTGATGAATATTCTCAATGCATCATGTCAGTAGCACATATAGTTGATTAATACCATGCATTACCTGCAACCTCGATAATTTGGCTAAGGGGCTGTCTGCCAGATTTCTCCAAGCTTAAGTTGCCCCTGTGTACTTCATAATTGCTAAATGTTTTGTTGGAATCTTCTCTGAGACTATATAAATATTCTGTGACTCCTCCAGCCTCAAGCTTTCACCCACTATTTTCAGGATTCATTCATGATTCTTGTCTGAATCAATTATCATGTTAGTTGACAAATGATAACTTTCTAATTGCATCATTGCTTCTACATCTGTTGGTTAGCTTTCTATTGCAATGAAATTTGTTTCCATTTGTTTTTTTAATGGATTCTTATCTATGCAGTAGACAAATAATTTAATATTATTTTCTTTGATTGTCAAATTATTTCAGATTTAATTTTTTTCAAAAAACCCTTTAAACTGCCTAAGTCTTTTGGTTGTGTCTCCATCATTCATTGAGAAATTCTGTACCTTTTGGCATCTCAAGATCTTCCAACTTCATTTTATCCTTGCCAGCTCCAGATTGGAATTAGTAATTTCTCTAAAGAGCCTCTGCTGTTAGGGGAGAATGGTATTTAGAAAACCTTGAATTGTAATCAGGCATTGTTATTGCTACCTGGGATATAGAATACACATACACACATATACAGATGCACATCTCTTGTCCACTTCTACATCTATCCACATAAAGATATGATAACCCCCAAGAGTTCACACTGATATTGAGCCCAATTCAAGATGGTAACATTTATTCCTTTTTCTTCTGTAGTAACTCTGATAAGAAAAAAATAGGTTCTCATTTTCCATGGCATGATTACTTATTTTATTATTTGCTCCATCTTGGGATATATAAAAGTCATTTGGGGTTTGCAAATATATACCACTGAGAAATGTACTACTGATTTAAGTTTAACATTTGATTAGAGTTATTTTTGTCGGTAGCCTAAGGACACATAGTCCAGAAAAACAAAAATACTTCAAAATAACTTGGGGGGTTCTTCTCTCACACTACCACTTCCACGTGGCTATATTCGTTTTTTTCCATTTATTTTTAATGTTGAATTTACTTCCTATTTACTGTATATACTCAAGTATAAGCTGAGTTTTTGTGCCAAAAATTTGTGCCAAAAAACCCGAACTCAGCTTATACTTGGGTCCTACAGGTTATTTGATTCGGTGCGTGTGCATCTTATCAAATGCACGTAGTCTCCAGTCGTCTTCTGCCATCTGCTTGAGGGGGCGGTGCTTCAGCTCAGTCCACAAGTCGCAGCTGTGCTGAAGAAGTAGGCGGCTGAACTGAACTGTATTCCACTGAACTATTTAACCCACAATATTTAATGGCACATTTAATTACCCTCACATCAGATACAGCTGAAGCTCTATTTGGACATAGAGATGAGGAGGAGGAGGAATCCAGTTTTGAAGGATTTT
>CAUYPK010166125.1:0-52521 GCA_963574355.1 Loris lydekkerianus | reverse complement strand
CCCCCCCCCCCCGCACACAACCTATTTCTTTATCTGTTCTGGGAGGAAATGAATGGAAGTTGTGATAACCACCATCCTTCTTGCTATTACGAGGGAAAGGGGTGAGCAAGGCCACGGCACAGAGCAGTGAGGAATATTCTGGGCTTCCTTTCTGTGAAGGCCATCCACACACTGCAGACATGCAGGACCTTTTGGTGACAGTGACAACTTCCTACATCACTCTGAAGACTGGATGTGGAGAAACATGCTTCTCCCACCTGCCAAAACAGTCCTAGGCCTCCCCTCCGAACCCACACCAGGTCAAGACCAATGCACGTCTTCCCGCCACACTTCACGTTTTGGCAAATGCTTTTGTACTTGTCGCCCCATGTGATCCTTCACAATCTTGCCCATGGAGCAGGGCGGGTGTTTTCATCCCCACTTTACGGACAAGGAGACTCTGGCTCAGAGAGGTTAAGACACTAGTCCCAGCCAGTTATATGCTGGGGGCTAAGACCTGGATGCAGCTTGCTGAGCTCAAAGCCAGTGCTCTTCCATATGATTTCACAAAAATGGTGCTCGGCAGAGCTGCAGCCACAAAGCCACATGGCGGTGTTTAGATGCCATGCATTTGGAACTGTTTGCAAGGCCTGGCTCTTTAAAAAGTCTGCTATGCTGTGTCATGCAGTTCTGACAAATGCAGAAAGGTGGCCATCCTTCCTATTATGTTTGACAAAGCATTTTTCCTAATGGAAAAATGTCTTCATAGATAAGTAAATAAAGTCACGTAACTTGCTAGGATTCATCAACTAAAGCTGATGCTGCTAAAACCCTGTATGGTTAGCCTGGTGACACCAGTGACCCCTGGCTCACAAACAGCACACCAGGAGTGTGAGGTCCCCTAGAGCAGTGTCTCCTCATTCTCAGTAAAGCCACTGTGTGCTGTCACCTGGCACAGCTGGGAGTACAGGCCAGAAGGAGACAATGTCACTCATAGGGGACCAGCTCTTGTTATGAGCCAGACTGGAAGATTGGAAAAGTGGCATTTTAGCTTAGAAAGAAGGTCTCTGATGTTTACAGAGGTAGGTCTGAAGGTCTTCAAACTCTCCTCAGCAGACCGTGCATGTGAACAGCTGTGAATCTACAGCCCACTGGCTCTCGACTATCAGCATCAGGGAATGAGTTTCACATTGACGTATCATGAAATGACCAAGAGAAAAGGCAATACTAACCTCATCTATCGCTTTCTTATAGCTCTGAGATGAGAGGTACCCAGTCCAGAAGAGTCCACAGAAGGGGGCAAAGCCAGAGGAAAGGTGGCAGGTTAGACACAAAATTGGAATCATTAGTGCAAAACTGGTCAACACAAAAGGGTAAAGAACCTCAGCTAAGAATGATGCGAGTTCCTCTGTCACTACTCAGCATACATCCTCACTTCAGGTTATAATAACGAGAACGAGAGGTAAACCAAAAGGCTTCACATTCACTTCATAGAAAACATTCTCAGAAAATTTAAATACAGTAAGTGGATAGTAACGCATCCTAAATTTGTTTTCAGCTTTCTAATCTTAGCCTCTGAGCTCTAATTTCCTTCTTTGAGGCTACAGCAGTGGCCCTGTCACACCACACTTGTCAAGTTTGGGTCCAGAAAATACAGGCCCAGAGATATTATAAGTAGCAGAAAAGCTGTACTATGAGGTCGTGTAGGCAGCAAAATGGAGAAAGAACAGAAGAGAGAAATCTATTTCTCCTTACCTGCTAGTTTCAACATCTGTTTGCCAAAGTTGCTGAGTAGAAATTATGGAGTTATTTCTCCTCCTGTTTTATCTCTAAAGGAAAGGTGCTAACCAGCAAAATGTCCAAAGGCAGTGGACAGCTATCAGGTCTGACTTCCTTCTAGATGTTTCCAGCACCCATCCTTTCTGTTAATCTCAACAGCTTTGTCCACAATCCCCAACTACTCTGTCCTGAGGACTCTCTGTAAATGGAAGGAGCTCACGACGCGCAGAGAAGCACTCACAGCTGGTCGGCTGGGCCGGGTGATGTCCCTGGATTCTTCTGGCTTCACCTTCGCAGGCTCATGGGGGAGCACAGGCGATCCCTCCGACTTGCTGTTGGCTGGTGGGAAAATCAGAGGGCCAATGAAGAGACCACCATGAAAAAGGGCCGAGCCACCAGGACGAGCCACCGCTTGGGGACTGCCCCGTGGGCACACCACTCACTTAGGCAAATCCCTACACACATCCATGAGAAGATAGTAAAAGTTCAGACACATTCAAGCATATAACCCGGAAGACACAAGTAACCATGAAAAAAACTGTAGCAAGCCCCACTCCTAGCACCCACGCCAGGTTAAAGCCAAGTGCGTGTCACCCCTCGTTTAATCCTCACTCTTGCCCAGTGGGGTGGTGCCACTTCACGACTTTCTGGGGGACACTGGCTCAGAGAGACGGCACTGTGGCCTGCGGTCAGCTGGGGCCTGCAGATTCCTGAGAGTCCATTCTCAGCCACCTTGCAAAATCCGTTTTGAGCTAAGTTCTGAGCTTGGCATCTTCCTGAACCATCAGAAGAGGTTATTTTGATGATGTTTTGTGAGAAAAAGAAAGCAAGCCCATTTTATGTGGCAGAATGGTTTGTAGCTGGGAGTGGCAGTGCTCTGGGCCCTTTAGGGACAGAAGAGAGTGAAGGCAAGAAGGAGGATGTGGTGACAAAGGGACGGTCCCCAGACGGGGCCGATCGGGGAGGTGGGGTGGAGCCCGGTGCCGCGTGAGAAGTGTCTGTTCAGCCATGACCATCCAGCCCGTGCCCCAGGCCGGAAAGGGGCCACTTCGGATCGGGGAGATTCTGCCTTGTTTAAAGTGGTCTTTGCTGAGTAGGGATGAGCCAGGGACATACGATCTTTCCCAACCCAGCAAGATGAGATGCTGAAGGAAAGAACAAAAGAATTAAGCCCAAACTGGGTCAGAGAATTAGCACCAGAGGAATAAGCCTGTTTTTTTTTTTTTAAATATTTGCTCTAGTATGAAATTGCTTATAAAAGGACAAAAGGGAAGGCATGGCAGTTTTCTAAGTTAATAAAATTTATATTTGGATCAGGGAACAAAGATGTTCAGTGGCTGTGCTGGGCTGACGGGCCAGCCTGACGTCACCGAAGGGACAGTCCTCTAAGTTACCTCAGACCCAGTCCCCTGCACTACCTCAGAGACAGCCCCTGTGTCACCTGAGCGACAGTCCCCTAGGCCACCTTAGAGACAACTCCTATGCTACCCAGAGACATCTCCCTACACTACCTCCAAGACAGTCCCCTATGTCACCTCAGAGACAGTCCCCTATGCCACCTCAGAGACAGTCCCCTACATCACCTCAGAGACAGTTCCCTAAGTCACCAAGAGACAGCCATCTAAGTTACCTCAGATAGAGAGATAGGGCCCCTCTGTTATTCAGAATGTGTCACCTCAGAGACAGTCTCTTGTGCCCCCCCAGAGAGAGTCCTCTACGTCACCCCTGTGTCACCTCAGGGAAAGGAACATCAC
Source organism: Loris lydekkerianus (assembly GCA_963574355.1). NCBI lineage: Eukaryota > Metazoa > Chordata > Mammalia > Primates > Lorisidae > Loris > Loris lydekkerianus. Next base: position 49,009 of record CAUYPK010166125.1, on the reverse strand, counting down.
AAAGGGACATGCAGTGATCTTACCATTTTTAAATCTTAAGAATATATTAGGAGTAAACCATGGGCTTATGTGTAATAAAAAGGCTAAGAAAGAATACAAAACTTACGATTTTTAATCAGAATAATTTATAGGAATATTAATATTTATCAAATTGCACTTTAAAGAGTACTGACCTTTAATGTCTGTAAGAAAAATAATCTTCTGAAAAAGTTGATTAAGAAAGATTAAATTTTGATTGTCTAGAAACGATGTATGGTTTGTATCACTACCTGGATAATCATAATCTTTTAAATAAGCTTTTACATTAATGAAAACTAACACATGATGAGTTATGAGTAGACCCTCTGAAGGTGACCACCCAAGGGACTGGTCAGCACAAAGAGGGGCTCAACCAGAGGGACCAACACGCACGTGGGGTGCAGGTCTGGTCTGTGAACATTACGTCCACTTAAGGAGGTGGTCACGGAATGTGGAGGTTCTGCTGCAGTTGAATTAAACGTTTGGAGAGGCTAATTTTTACCTATTTAATAGGAATAGCCGGTAGTGTCAAACTTTTTTTAAGTCAAATATTTCATTTTTCTCAAGTGTATTAGTCTTCATTGGTCTTTACTGAATTTCACTGTGAGAAATACATATATCACAAACTATGATCAGATTACTAACGAGACTGTTGGCACAAGGTGAACAGGGCATCCAAGGGAATATGAAACTCTAGCTACAGCCAATTACATAGAAATGGAAATTCAGGTGATGGGTGAGTGACTGTGTTTTCAAATAAGACCCCTATATGGTGATCTCCCTGGAAAATACTGGTTTCTGAGTTTAGGAAGGATTTGTCCTACTCTGATGTCACACACGGTGAGGGAGGCAGCCACTGCCCCGAGGAGACTGAGGGCAAGAGCAGCTAAGGGCTCTCCAGGATCAGATAGCTGCGGCCACACAAAGGTCAGACTCAGGACATAATCCTTCTCTCTACCTACAGCTTCCTCCCAGTAATGTTGCTGGGGAGAGGAGAGAGTGCTTTACCTCGGACTCTGGTGCGTTCACTGGACCCTGCTTGCGATCCAGGCTGGGAGCCTCCCTGGGAGCTGGGCTGGGAGCTGGGGGTGCTGGAGCTGGAGGAGCTGCCGCTGCTGGTCCTCTGCAGGGAGGTGTCCAGGATGGGCTCAGCCCTCCGGAGGTCAGGGTTGCTGTGTGGGCAGTAGAGATCACTGATTACTCACTTAAGACCTCACCAATTTTGTAAACCTTGCATCTGCTAAGGGGTTAATTTCCAAATATATAAGGAACACAGCTCAATAGCAAGGAAACAACTTAAAAATGGGCAAAGGGCCTAACCAGACATTTCTCAAAAGAAGCCATACAAATGGCCAACAGGTATATAAAGCAGCGTTTAATGTCATTAATCATTAGGGAAAGCAAATTAAAACCACAATGAAAGGCTGATCTCAGTGGCTCACACCCATAATCCTAGCACTCTAGGAACATGAGGCAGGTGGATTGCTTGAGCTCAAGAGTTGGAGTGAGACCTCATCTCTATTAAAAATAGAAAATTAGCCTGACCAGATTGTGGCTGAGCCCAGGAGTCTGAAGTTGGGGTGGGCTGTGATGATGCCACTGAACTCTAGCCCAGTTGACAGAGCAAGACTCTGTCTTAAAATATCAAAAAAACCAACAACGCCTCCCAATCCCACCGTGAGATACCACCTCAACCCTGTTTGAATGGCTGTTATCAAAAAAACATATCAAATCTACTAAGTGTAGAGTATAAATGTCGTAACACAATAATTAAGAAAGTGCAGTGAAGGCTATGTTAACCAGTTTGTTGTTAAGTATTTCAAATTGTATATAAAACCAGCATATTGTACCCCATAAATGCATTAATGTACACAGCTATGATTTAATAAAAAAATAAAGATCACAAACATTGGAAAGGGTGCAGAGAAACACGAGACTTCTACACTGTTGTTAAGAATGTAAATTATACTCTGTATAAATGTCTTAACACAATATTTGAGTAAATGAGATGAGGCATCTATTAACCAATACAATGTAAGCGTTTCAAATTGTATGTGAAATCAGCACACTGTACCCCATAAATGCATTAATGTATACAAGATCTACCTCTTTATGATTTAATTAAAAAAAAAAAAAAAAAAAGCAGCATGGAAAACAGTATCAGATTTCTCTGAGAATAGAATCATCACTGGATCCAGCAATCCCAAAGTACTTCTGGGCAAATATTTACAGGAAATGGTATCAGTGTGTCACAGAGACATCGCCACTCCTGTGGTCACTGCAGTGTAGTCACATAGCTAAGATATGGAACCAGACCAAGTGTCCATCAGTGGGTGAATGGATAAAGACAATGTGATATGTATGCATATATAAATGCACATTTTACAAAAATACTCACATGTGGAAACTAAACATGTCCAACTTTCAGCAGCAGAGAGAACGGTGGTTACCAGGGAAGGGGGGGGGGGAGAGATGTCACAGGTGCAGTTTCAGGGTAAGCTAGTTCTAGGTGTACCAAGGAGGCTATAGATAATAACAGCCCACACTTGGAAAGTGTCCAAGGAGTAGGACTTAAATACTCTCAACATACACAGGAAATAATAACTATACTATGTCAAAGGTGATGGATGTGTTAACTAACCTGGTTGTGGTAATCACTTCACGATGTATAAACATGTCAAAATACACAATTTTTATTTTTCAATTATTCTTCAGCAAAGCTAGGAAGAAAAGATCTAGCCATTGATAAACACAGCACTCTAGTCCCAGTGTGAAAGGGTGAAGCACATAAGGCTAAGACATTGCCCTGTAGGGCCGACAGGGACCATGGTCCTGCCTCCTCCGCTCCAGATAGTGTTATCCATCCACTCACTCAGATGTCCTATACCAGGCATTTGAGACACAGTGACAATAAGACCCAGCCCTGTCCCTGTGTGCTCAGCTGGACACACAGCCCCATTCACTTGCGCTCCAATACTCTGAGAACAGGTGATGTGGGCAGGAGGCAGGACCACTGAGGCCACTTTTCACAATCAGGGAAGCTGCAAGGGAGAGGGGACAGCTAGGCAGTGGTGGTGGGACAAAGTTGCTGAGGTTTTTAGATTTTTGCTTAAAAAAAAGCATTCTCAAATTTTCTGAAAAGGTTTTCCTTTTAAATATATAACTCACAGGCCTTTTCACTTTACGGTAGATGGGCACAATGCTGGGTGTGGACAATTCAGTGAAAGCCGAAATCCAAGCTCAGCTTTATTGCCATCCATTGCCAGGGATGTGGAAGTGAGGGGGGTGGGAGGACCTGACCCAACAGCGACCCTCCCTCCTGCCCAGCATCCTCATTTCCCCAAACAGAACCTGCTAATAGAGTCACCATAGTGCTAAGATTTTAATGCAATGGGATATCACAGTAAATGTAATTTTATGCTTTAATTTTGCTCTGCCCAGTCAGTTAAAGAGCACCAACTATGTGCCAGGAATAAAAGGTGGGCATCATACGTTTCACAACCAGCCTGAAAACAATGTGACTCCTTCCCTTGAGTTTAGCTTGTAGTTTAGTTTACGATAATCTGGCCACAAAATGGCATCTTCATAAGCAGTAGTTAAACCAAATAATTTCTTTTTGAAAACACAAGACTCTTACTTTGTGGTAACATATTTGGCAAAAACATTTGAGTAGAAATGAATAGTGACCCTGGAAAACTTAATTGGAAAGCATGAAAAAATAAATATGTTCTTATAATTTTCATCACAAAAATGTTGAACTTAAGACAGTAATTATCTTTGCAATTTTTGTGGTTAAAAGGGTTGCTAAGTCAAACTAAAAGTAATTGCAGAGTGACCAATAAAAATGAAGAAAAACTTAAAATTTTTTGATATTTAAAGGCATTCCTTTGTATAATAACTTTTTCTGAGAATTGTTTGCATCAGATTGATTGATATATAGATTTGGATCCATATTAGAAATGTCCTTGATTTAGAAAGTGCCTAAAACACTCATTGAATAGCACATCTAAAAGATTCTATATTTCAAACTTTCTATTTTTCATAAAGAAACATTTCTTTTAATTCTCAAATAATGAATGCTTCCCTATTGCTCTCTTACAGTACACAGTAGTACCCCAAATTATTATGCATAATTAATAAATTCAAAAAAATATTTTTTTCCAAAAAATGCAGTGCTTAACCGAGTGTCATGCAGACTAAGAGTGACAGGCACGCTGAGATTAGATTCCTGGGTGTTCCTCTCATTTTGTGGAATGGCAACATAGTGCTCTTTGTACCACAAAAAAAAAGAAAACCTGTGAGAGGCAGCCTGGGACAGGTGCTCTGAGCACCTTCCCCTGGTGGCTGTGGGGTGATAGCAGACCCAGCCACCTGCTCTGCTGCAGCTCTTTTGATTATTTAGCCAAAACCTTTTTACTAAGCACCTAATTTGTAAGACTCACTGGCCCAGGAGGAGTGAGGGGGGCAAAGCACAGGCCACAGGCCACACAGTGAAGTCACAACATGATCATGGTGATAAGGTGTGTGCAGCAGAGCCAGCAGGAACGTGGAAAACCCTGTATGCTGTGCGTGATGCAAACACCATGAACACTACTGGCATTTGGGGAGCAGTGAGGGCCAACTGGAGTGGCCAAGGGTATGAAGGAGATGGGGCTCGACCAGGCGTGCAGCAGCAAGCAGGAAGCTGGGAAACAGCCTCAGCAGAGACACAGGGATGGTTCTCAGCACTCATGGACTCAGAGAGGACAGTGGCTGGAGGGAGGACTGAGCCTGTGTCAGGAGACAGTGTGAGAGTGCTTGGGGGCCCAACAGGGAATGTGCACTTCCCATGGCGGGCTCAGGCATGGCCAGGAGAGAGGAGGCCAGGCAGAAGGCTGCTGCCCCGGCCAAGGACGCAGCCTGGGAGGAGCAGGCCTGAGAGAGCTCTGGCCTCTTTCTGTGTGAAGCTAGCTGATCCCACAGGCATCAGTACCCTAATTGAGGCCTTGCCGGAGCATGCTTTCCACAGAGGGGAGCTATCTGGGCAGCCAGAAACTGTAGGACACGTTTAGTCTCCACGCACTCACACACAGAAATAGGGAAAACTTCACAGAACCTTCCCAACCTAATATATATATATATTTTTTTTTTTGTAAAATATGAGTAGTTTGAGAAAACATCATGCTGTCTACATTTTTCTGTCTCTTACTATTTATTAAATGGTCTGGCCTTTGGGCCAAGGTGTATGAGATAAATGGTCTTAGAGGGGGTCAATTTCAGAATATTTCTATAAAGTAATAGATATTCCTTATTCCCAGATTAACTGAGCTCGTTCAGATCTAAATGAGGAAAAACCTGAAAACATCCAAGTGGATGTCTTCAAATGTTAACTTTGAGTCCAGACATTTGCCATTTTGCAGTCAACGCTATTTGCTCTGTAAAACACACAGTTAAGCAAAAATGTGGCAATTATTCCATTCATTTAAATCATAAAAGTTGAAACAGAAAATTAAGATTACAAAGTAATTTTGTGGCCCAAACACTTGAGCCAGGTCTTTAATTAACTGGCTGACTGACAGATTTCACTTCCCTTTGTTCTTTGATGATACCTCCAGGAGAAGAAATGAGTCCTGGGAAAAGAGGTTCAGGATGGGACAGAGGGCTAGTTTTTGAAATTAAGCATTTAGTTGCTGGGGTTTTGACTGGCTCTTTCTGGAACAATTTACATCATTTCATATTCTGAATGTACTTGATAAAATTTTAATTTGCTTTAAGAGAACACATGAGTCAACGTTAAATATGAAAGTGCCTGGAATTTTTTAAAACAATTTTTGAAAATAATCAAATCAAATCTTGATTTAAACTCAACTGTCCCCTCGATGGCATGAGGCACCTGGGAGTCTGCAGGTGAGAGCTGCCCGCTGGTCCTGCAGTTTGAGCAACATCCAGCTGAGGACGCGTGAGGATGGGTGTTCAGCAGTGACGGCTGCTCACTGACCCTGCAGTCTGAACAACGCCGGGCTGCGGACACATGAGGACGGGCAGGTGTGTGGTCATGGCAACTGTGTGCTCAGCAGATTCCAGGGAACGTGATGGTATTAGTCCCAGCTTGAGTGGGGACACGTTTGGGATATAAACGAGTCTCACAGAACAACAACTTTTAAAAAATGGTGACTATTACAGCTAAGAATAACATAAGATTAAGGACTGCTCTTCACTGACTCACTAATCCACAGGGTGTGAATGGTGAGGGCATAACGGTGGTGTGTTGGTGTATAGAGTGGGATCGAGAGTGGGGACTTGGTGCTGCCTGCCTCAGTCCAAATCAGTGCTCCAGAGACGCTTATCAAGTAAAAAGTGGATTGACTCCCCTGAACCAAGCAGGAGGCAGGAGGTACATGAGCTCCCAGTAACACTTCTGGAGCAGCTGATGCTCGCACACCACGCCTGCCCCTGTGCGGGGCGTGTTCAGAAACCTGCTCTCTGCCAGGCTCTTTGTGCCCTGGTGCAGTGTGTGCAGACAGAGGGACGGTGATACCCAGGGAGGTGTCCCTGGAGCAGGAAAGGCATTCAGTGTAGTGAAGCTTTACTTCTGTCTTTAAATTACAAGTGCATACTGACACTTGCATAATGCCCATTTTAACTCAAGAGTCTTCTACTCAGGGATACTAAGTCGTTTATTAACTTATAATTATTGTTTCCCAAATTATCTAAAAATACCACACGTCCTGTGGTTGCTTTACGACATCTTGTGTTGCGTAACTGGAGTTCACAGGAAGCAGACTGAGCTTCTCAAGTGTCAGGCTCTGCCTTTTCCCCCTTTTTTAAAAACTGGCTCAGCATGACAACAGCTAACTTCTCACCCCTTTCACAGCACACAGGTGAACTGCTGCCCTTGACAATTCTCCAAGTGGTGACTCGGGGACCCTGGTTCCTCTGCGCTGAGACCCTGTTACCTTAAACTTATAGTCCCCAAGTTTGCCACAGGAGGAGAGAGAGGCTGTGCCTCTTTAAGTAAGGTATTTCACAAAGTAATAAGAAATTGAGGCAAGACATATAACCTTGCCCCTAATAATACCTGCAGTCCCACAGAGCAGCAGGAACAGCAGGATGCTGAGGCCCTGGAGTCTCCGTCTAGTGCCTCAGGCTGCATGCTGCCCTGCACACAGTGGTCCTCATTGTACATTTGCTGAATTTAGCAAATGAACTAAAATATTAATAACAAAACATCTCGAGTCTGTCCCACATCAGCTATGTAATTTTTACTGGACTCTATTCTGAATTTGCTAATTTTCCAACCTCTCCTGGGAATCACTTCAAAGAAGAGGCTGGGAGGAAACATGGAACACAAACCAGGCACAGGAAACGTGGCTGAGAACACTGCAAATGAAGAGTAATTTGGAAGCGATCCTCTGAACAGCGGCTTTATGAATGAGTGGTTGTCTGACATATATATCAGAGGAAATATGAGGCTTCATGGGGACCAGGAGAACGTGGGGAGGCCTCAGCACAACTCGTCCCCTGGTGCCCATGCCCTGTGTGGCTTCTTCCCACACCAACTCAGCATATGGCTGGATGACCTGGTGACCGATGGACATCAGGAAAGATTATAAGAGCAGAGCTTCAGAAGAGCTGAAGCATTGGGGATTTCCTCTTGAAATGCTCCAGCACCAATGGCAGAGAAGTCCAGGAAGAGACAGCAGGTGGAGAAGGGCACAGTGACCCTCCGTGTGGCTGCGGGGGGTGGGGGCCTGGGGAGCTATTACTCTTTCAGCCCTCTAAGTTTTGGATGGTTAATTATGTAGCAAAGATGAGCTTAAAGCCATCTCCATCAAGGAAATGAACCAAATCCTGATGCTTTTAAAACTGCGATCCAATCTCAAGCCACAGGGTCTGACACACCTTAAATGCTGGTCACATGGAGGCGGGGCAGAGATGGGGCTCTCTTTCCACTCTGGCCTCCTCATCTTCAACTTTCATTGTAGGCAAATAATTAACTCCTAGCTTACTCCCCCCCTTCCTCTGTGAGTAGAAAACTGTTACCCATCTCTTATAAAGTTGCCATTCTTTGGACAAAGTATAATGTTTAAGTGATTCCAAAAGGAAAAGCTCATATTTTGATCATCAAATATAATTATTCTAGGCCTAAGATCTTTAAAAATAGTGCTTCAGAGGGAATAAAAAGTGTTTATTTGACTATAAAATGTTAGTTGTGTTTATCTTTGGTCAACAGAAGGAAAAATACTTAATGCTGAAATAACACTTGCTCTAAAGCCACTAAACTCCAAGGAACTGATCCAGAGAGCAGATCCCCAAGGCACACACAGTGCTGATAACGGGGGACACTGCTGCTAAAGGGGGGTGATAAGGTGGGACCTGGCGGCCCCGCGCAAACAGCCCTCGGTGGCCGGGTCAGGGTGACCCTTGTCACGCTTGGTGCTGCTCAGCAATCCCAGCTCAAGGTGAACCTGACACTTCGCTGGGGAGAGTGGCAGCTTAGAGCCTCCATAGGTTGCTGCCCTCAGACAGGCTACACCTTCACCCTAAGGGCACCCGGTTCCAATTGCACATACTTAGGGACTGATCCCTTCCTAAGGATTTTCAAGTAGAGAGGACAGTCCATGCTTATGATCAAAAGCTTTCCATTCTTCAGAGATAGGTACATGTCCCCCTAAGCTTCATTTCTAGTCTTTCTCTTTCACCAGCAAAGTGGGGTCCCACTCTGTGAACACAGGGAGAAGGCAGCCTTCCCAGCTCATCCTTTTCACTTCCCAGCTTGTCTGCTGCTCCGGGTGACGCCAATAAAGGTTGCGTTTCCCACGAAAAGGATGAGGGAAGACAGTGAGCTGCTGCCACAGTGCACCTGTCACCACATGGGGTCACGCTGTGGGGTCTGTTCAGACGCTGTACAGACGCTGTTTATGGCCACTCCAGCCAGCGGGGCTGGGTGCAATTTCCTGACCATGCAATACCCAGTTGACAGAACATTCTGGAAGGAGAATGCAGAGTAAGAACAGAAACTGTGCTCAGGGACCTTCTGTGATGTCCTGTGGTGACCTCCTCACCAGGGACGGCACCTGTGTGGCCGCAGAGTGAAGGTTCTGGAGCTGGCCAGTTACTGCTGCTGTGACAACTCTGTGCCACCAGAAAGCATTTCTTTACCTGCCGCTAAGAACCATCACAGAACAGGCCATGCCATACTGCTGACTCTGTCAAATGGCCTTGGAAATAGTACTTGGGGGCATTGCAACCAGATTTATATTTGTAACTTTACTCCCAGGTTTGTGACCTGTCAGTTGAGGTGTGCCTGAGGGCTCCCAGGTCACCCCCTCGCTCACTCGTGAGCCCCCTGAACACTGGCTTATGGGAAAAGCTGCTGAGGAAGCCAAGGGCCCATGACCACCAGAGACGCTCACAGTCCACGGGGTGAGTCAAGATGCCTCCAAGGTGAGAAAGAGCATGGTGTTTCCAGGAGAGCACTGAGGGGGGTGAGTGGGCCTTTCCCTTTCACCTCCACCTGTTTCCCTCCTTACCTTGCTCGGATGGGCTGAGATCCTAGCCTGGGTCCCAGAGCACTGCCGTTCCCAGGAGAATTTTTTCTGGCTAACGCTGGCGATATAGAAGTTGTTCTTTGAGGCACCTGGAAAAAAAAGGTATTCAGAAATATTTTCCATAAAATCGCTTCCAAAAGCTACTGTCTAAAAATCCCTCCCAAGGACCTGGTAGTAGTTAGAGGGACTCTCTGAAATAGGAGAGAACTTACCTCTGATTCCTCAAAGAAATATTAACATACAATATCTGCCACTGGCAAAAGAGAGAGCGGCAAGGCCAGCAACCATTCAGGAGGGTCAGCCTCTGTCTCAGAAACAAATTCACAGAGGAAACGGACAGGATTGATTCACTGGGCTAACGACTGACCTCTCCTGGTCAGGCAGAAGCAGTGAATACCAGAAGCCGCATCAGATGACAGCCACCAGACAGACCAAGGTCCACCTTCAGCCCACATTCTAACTGACACATAGGGAAATTATGACATCTGGTGAGAAACTAGGATATCAGACTAGACCTTGGGGCATAAGTCATGTGTTGGTGAGCTCTGCACCTTACTGCTCCTGATCAACTTGCAGTTCCTGACTGAAACCAGAAACCAAAGTCAATGAGCAAACACAAAGTAACATAATACAACACAGGGCCAACACTGACAGTCCTGGAAGGGTCTCCACAAAGGCTGTGTGAGCGCAGGCAAGACTGTGAGGTACAGGAGGAACATTATTCTTAGCTTATCTGGCAGCAGCCTGAGGTGGAGTGCAGGTCTGTCTCATTTCATAGAACATTCAGACCTTTTAAAAAGGAAATCAAATATCACAAGTGTATCGAAGGGGCCCATTATTTAAAAAAATCCTTTTATGAGTCCTACTACAGAAAATTACTTGCAGTGTAAAGTGTCATCTTTTGTCTGAAAAATTAATTTTTATCATAATTAATTTTAACATAAAGAATGAGTTGGTGAAGTAAATTAAAAGGCCAAACCAGTACCACCACCTGTTCAAATTACATATTACTATTGTTCTTTTATATAAATGTAAATATTAGGGAAAAAAGAGCTTAACAAATTATTCAAAACCTATGTTTTCGAAGTGGTCTAAGGATTCTTCCAGCTTTGTCGATGCAGGCCGGATGTAACCTCCATCTTCAGTTTCTTCAGCTATCCTGTTTGCACCCTGATCACTCTACTTTTCATATTAAACTTTGCTCCTTGGTAATCTTTTCTGATGCCATTTTTGCTTCCACAGAGAAGGAAAGAACACCAACAAATTATTGGCTGATTTTATTTTGGGACTCTTTGTTATAATATTCTTTTGAGAGGAAGATGAGAAAATATTTATAAATCACTCAGTAAAAATTTCTGCTGTTTCTGGAATTAATAATGGCATTATTCTTTGGAAAGTGTGGAATATTTCATTTGTCACAGTTCCTGTGCTGAGCTTAGGGAAAAGGGGATTCCTACATCAGGAAGAATGGTGCAAAAATTTCCACAGCATTTTGAAACACTTCTAGGCTGTCTGCAGCCTGACGCACAGCCACATTTGAGAAGTTTTCTTAACAATGGGCAAGGACTTGTTACAGGAAAAGAAAGCAAGACAGCCTGAGCTTAGGGCTCTTCTTGTCCAGGAGGACGGCTGGTTTTACCTTCAGTAATACATTAAGGCTGGGGTTAAACAGACTTAGCCTGGAAAGAGCTTTACTTAAATGTGGCCAACTCATGTATCCTCAGAGCAGTACTATCTTCTGAAACCCCCAAATCTGGTTTTGCTTTGCATTGTTAAAAATAAGAATAAATAAATTTTCTAATTTTTATCTGGAAGCTTTCAGTTTGTCTAGAAGTAGATTTCAATCATCAATAAAAATATCCGTTATTCTACGTCAATGGCGGTTGGGAATGGATACATGCTTCTGAGACACATGTCCAGGACAGCCTGAGTTTCTTTGAGGGAATGGAGGTCAGCAGTGATAAATGACAGTCTGTGTCTTAGCTTGGGAGTAGGGAGGACAGCACGCGGGAGAAGGGGACACCGCGGACCGTCTGGTACTTCACTACCGGGAAAGGTATGGAACTGCGGTAACAACAGTTCACAGGGATGGGGGAGGCACCAAACACCCAGTGAGGTCACCTTTGGTGGGATATCTTCCTCCTGCCGTAACCAAGAGCTTCGGTCAAACTTTTCAATGCGAGTCGGGAAAGGAGGGTTTTCGGAGGTGGGGTCTGAGTTCTGTCGAGGCATCTCAGCACGGTGAGAGGTCACGGCCAGAGCCTCCTGGAAGCCGGAGAGGCCCTTGGTGGGCTGCTCGAGCACCGACTGGGACGCGGTCAGGGCTGGGCCCTGGGGCTTCACAGCTACCAGATGTGGGATCTGAGGGACAGAACGATAGCGGACAGCGTGATTAGAAGGACTTGGGCCAGTCAGAGTCACCATCAGGTAAAGGGCAAAAGAAGAGCTTAGGGGACAGCAATGGGACTTCACATGTAACCTCTAGCACATGTAACAGTTCCTCAAGGCCTTCCCTGCGGTGGGGTGTAGGGCTGAGTGCTGAGAAGTCCGTGCAGCAGCATAGCAGTGACGATGCTAATAACTACTGCGCACTCACTGAACGTTTGCTGACCTGCAGTGTGGCAGGCTTTATGAGCATTTTTCTTCTAACATCATAAATGTCCTCCTCTAACCACCTGGCCTGGTCAGCAGGGCTCAGTGGGCAAGGAATCTACATTTCCACTAAGTCTGGGTGACACTGGATGCTGTTGTTTCAGTGACCACCCTGAGAACCCCTGGCTTAGAAGACATATGTTTACTTAACCAAGTCTTTAATTTTTCTAATTTCATGATGGTGTCCAAATCCCAAGTGTCGAAAAATTACATATTTTTTATATCCAGGTACATGTACACACACACACACACACACCTCAGAGGTCTGTATGAATTCTAGCTTTGGAATCATAAACAAGAGGATTCTTGTTCTCATCTTGAGGAAACCCTTGTGGGTGTTCAGAAAAGCCAACTGATCTTTCTTCCACTCTTCAAATCCAGCGGGCCTCCTAAAACACCCTAAATTCCATGTTAAGGGTCACACCCAGGTTGGTCCTGTGCCTGAATCCAGGCTTCACTTTATGCCCTACTGGAATCCTGAGGGACAGGGGACAGGACGTACCTGGGGGTCCACCGGCCTGAGCATGGGGGGTGTCCGAGCAGGCTGAACTCCACTGATGCTGAAGGACTCCGACCTGGGGGGCAGGTTGGGGTCGGAGACCCTGTTGGCGACCTTGTGAGGCATGGCTGGCGAGCTCTGCCGGTTGAGCCTTGACCGCTCTTCAACCTAGAACCAAGACAGAGACCTCACTGGACAGAAGCCGGTACATCTCCTAGCAAGGACCTTCTGTGGGCACCCATACAGCCACTGGAAAACTCTGATCAATTCATTTTAAGAAGCCCAAACTCTATTTCTGCTCTGTTTCAAGAATGTGCAAAGAGTTCCTTTTTATCACAGCAAACACTAGGACAACAAAATCCCTCAAGAACACCTGAACCATTTCTCTCCTGTTACCCATAATCTTGTGTTAGTTCTACTGGCTGCAAATCTGGGACTTGCTTATAAATTTATCTTGTGTGGATTGGGATGTTATCTTGTTGACTGGCCACAGAGTCACGAGGTTCAAAAGGCAGACAGCTGTACCCCAGATTCCCAAAAGGACAGTGGTGTGCACGGGGAGGGCCTGGGGACATGAACCTGCTGTGGGGGTCTTGCAGGCGGGGCTGAGCAGGAGCTGAGGCCAAGTGTGCACCTGCACTTCCTGGTGTGCCTGGCTGATGAATGAGTGGGTGTCTAGGCTGCCTGCCTGATGAGCACGGCCTGTCCTCAGCAGGCTTCCCACAGCATTTTATTTTTCTCTCTTCAGAGGTCTTTCTTCCCAGCGTCTTTCCTGCCCCTAAAACATGCTGCTCCCATTCACTCCTCCCATGCCCAGCGTGGACTCTATTCCCCGGCTATCCTCTCCTGCCCCCCCCCCCCCGCATCTCCACGGGGCTCACTCTGGTCACCCCCTACCCCTGGCCCCTCTTGTCTCGGGCCATTTCATGTCCTGTCATTGTCTTTCTTCCAGAGTCTCAGTGCAAAGCAGATAATGGATAATAAGTGCTTCACAGAGATGGTACGCAGGACCAGTGAGTGGCCTTTTTACAGGTAAAAATTACCTTTAGCACATATTTACAGCACAAAGACTTTCTCAAAGAACAATTTTAAAGGGAAATTTTGATACAGTGTATACTGTGAGCCATGACTTAAGATCTTAGACAACATCCAGAGGTGTGGGCTTTCCTCCCAGGCCCATGGCATCCTGTCTTTTATTTCTTCAGAGTCAATTTCACCCTTCTGCTTCCCAAACGCACCAGGACAATGTGACCATTCTACCCACCCTCATGGCCCTTAGAATAAACCTTTAGTTCCCTCTGGCTGGGGCACTGGCTGAGTGTTGTAAGACCCTACACGTGGGCATCAATATTTATGTCTGTCTGAATTATTATTATTATTATTATTATTTTTTTTTTTTGCAGTTTTTGGCTGGGACTGGGTTTGAACCCACCACCTCTGGTATATGGGGCCAGCACCCTACTCCTTTGAGCCATAGGCGCTGCCCATGTCTGAATTATTTTTTCTGTAGCAGCTAAAAGTCTTTTATGCATTTTACTGCCTGATTTGAAATAAAAATTTGGAAGAGCTGTTTCCCCCCCATCCTCCCTACTCCACTTTGAATCTTTCTACAGGTAGAGTCACTCTAACATGCAGGATAAGGGTGTTTTTAAAACTTATATTAACCTCAAATAGAAAACATCCCTCCTGCCTCCATAGAGATATGATTTGAACACCTGTGCCCCACCATGGCTGTGCAGGGCACGTGCAAGTGGCACTTTGGTTTTGAAATGCCATGCCCAAGAGCTCACCATGCACCAAATAAGATTTGCTGCAAATCTTTGCAGGAATGCAAAACAGAACATGTACACTGTGTGTGTGCAGAGAATTACAACAGCCAGAAGTATTGGCTACTCCATGGACCAAGAGCACAAAGCCATCTTTTTTTTTTATTATTAAATCATAGCTTTGTACATTAATGCAATCATGAGGTACAAAGCCATCTTTGAGATAGGACTACAAAAAGAAAAAGTCCCATAAAGACAGCACCAGGTAAACTGACACCAAGGCTTGCAATGCTTTTCCTAATGCCAGACTCTGTGAAAAGAAGGTTCATGTCGCTAGATTGTTAGAACTGGTCAAATATTATCCATTTTTGTATTTCCAGGGAAGATCACTAATAGATCAATCCCATGTATGAGCACCCTTTAACATCTGCACATTGCTACGCAGACCACCACTGTCTGAGCTCAGGAACCCCAGAGATTCACACATGTTTTCAAATAAATACTGGTTAACCAAACTTTAGCCCACTGTCCCACAAGTCAGTGACCAAACATACTGAGATAGTGAAGAATATTTGTAATTATTATTATTTTTAACTATAATTTATGCTTAGTTTTATATCCACATTAGGATAAAGTATGTAAAAACAACAGCAGAGTCTGGGTGCCTGTAGCTCAGTGGTTAGGAGTGCTAGCCATGCAC
Source organism: Loris lydekkerianus (assembly GCA_963574355.1). NCBI lineage: Eukaryota > Metazoa > Chordata > Mammalia > Primates > Lorisidae > Loris > Loris lydekkerianus. Next base: position 33,844 of record CAUYPK010166125.1, on the reverse strand, counting down.
ACAGGGGCTGGTGGGTTTGAACCCAGCCTGAGCCTCCTAAACAAACAACAAAAACAACAACATAAAACAGCAGAAAAATCTACCCTTAAGCCTCCATCTATGGCCAGGAAACCTGGAAACTATCAGCAACAAAACTGCAGTCTGAGCACCCACTGCCAGTTGGACCTAGGCCACCAGGGTCCTAAGGCTATCATTAGGGATGGACAGGTCAGAGAGTGGGGTACTGACGTTCACGGGCAATTCGTGGGTTTGGTTAGTCCTGTAAGGTGTAACTGATGTACTTCTGGTAGAATTTCCTATGCTTTCTACCAGTTAGCTTATATACTGAATCCCACCAGTGTGTTTCAGTCTGTACCATTCTAAAATATATGGCATAAATAACTGCAAATTATTTCAGGAAGGGTCCAATACGTTGAAATGTCTTAGGTTGGGGTTTGGCCACAGAAGTCTGAAGGTCTACGAGAGGGTCCAGTGGTGAGGCATCCAGCTACACACATTTTTTTCAAGGAGACCTGATTCTAAAGGCTCTGGGAGGCAGAGCTGCCCATGGGCTTCTGCGCCCAGGGTCACCTTGAGAACTGGAGCGAGGACGTTAAACCAACCATGCAGATGTGCAGCTGTTCCCGGTGACAGCTTCAGGTGCACAGAGGAGGCAGATGGCACACCCAGGTGTGGCTCTTACCATTATTTGGCGCCAGGTAAGGGCCTGTCTTTGACCCATCACAGCTTATGCTTGCTAACAGAGCAGGAGATGGTACCCCAGTGAGACCAGGAAGAAAGAATAAGAATACATGTGATTAGAAACAGACCCATCATCAGGGCGCCCTTCCACCTGCCCAGGGACATTAGAAATGTCCAGCAGGCTCTGACTTCCCACTGCCAAGAAGATGCCCAGTGCAAGAAAGGGCACTGCAGAGACTCCAGGTGTGACTGCCAGGCGCTGTGCCCAACAGCAAAGGCACCACTGTCCCAGGAATAGTGTCCCAGATGAGAGCATTATCAGTGGACATGGAGAATGCACAGACTGACCTCACTGCATGTGGACTGACCTCACCACAACCGCCACTGTTTTCTTATTAAAAGGATTGTTTCATCATGAAAACTAAAATAACTTCAGAGAGGTGTGGATCACCTCTTCAAAAATGCTGTACTATTTACTACAGCATTATAGAGAGTAAGAAAAATATTGGTGGTTCTAGAAATAAAATTGTGCTCCAGACACAGGGCTGGGTTGTCAGCTAGAGACTAAAGAGGTGACGTCTGAGGCCTCTGAGATGCAGAAAGGCTACACAAACACAGAAGAACTAAAAATGTTGATTATGAGATTTTTTAAAAATTCTAATATTTAAAAAATTTTCCAAATTTAAAAAAAATTTAAAAAAACACCTATAAAGGGAAAAACTGTCAAAGTCAATTGTCAAATTGTTTTTTTACACTTGAAAACAATTTCTAGGCTGCAGTGCCTCATGTCACAATAATGAATGACAACCACTGAGGAAGAATTTCAGAACGAAGTCATAGAAGTAATTTTGGAAGTGCTGCAGCAAACGCACACTTGCTATGTTACACGGGTGCATTTCACAGCATGTCAGGCACACAGTGTCCCTGGGGTTCGTGTAGGTCTCAGAAGGCCTTGAGTTAGAATGTGGTGAATCAAACACAGCTGATGGGAATCCCTTTTCTTCTCCCCAGTGAAGAAAGGAGTTTGACTTGTGCTTACTGGCAACACTGGAGAAAAATAAAAAAGTCCATAAATAACTCTGCAGTGCTCACCAGATGCTGTGGCCCTGCACCCACTGCTAACATGAAGAGCTGAGTCCCCCAGCCTCTGGCAGAACCATTTGAACAGATAGTCACTGAGCAATTTCGAGGACCCCCTTATCAGGGACCTCCTGGCACAGGGAAGATGCTCATTACTATGGAATGCTAAAATGCAACCTCCTCTAAAGGTAAGGCCAAGACTGTTTTTGAGGATCCAGTCCTGATGCATATTCCAGAAAAGGCATAGACCCATGTGAATGGGGCACAACTCAGAAATCATGAAGCAAACCTTTTGCAAGTGGAGCAGAGCTGTAAAGTCTTTAGGTGGTAATGTAGGGGTCTCCCATATAAACCAGCTCATATGTACTCATACAAATGCATTAGTACAGAGCAGGGTAATTCAAGTGCAGAAGGAATTTCCATATACAGGGATTTCAAAGTCCCCTGGACCAATGAAATAAGATAACTTGGTCCCTACCAGATCATTGATTGCCAAATAAAACCACTCTGACAATGGGTGTACATGAGATAGAGCATGGGAGAATGTTATAAAGATGGAAACACAGGTCAGGCCCAGGGCTCATGTCTGCAATCCCAACACTTTGGGAAGTGGAAACAGGAGAATCACTCTAGGCCAGGAGTTCAAGACCAGCCTTGGCATGATGGAAAGAACCCAATTTTACAAAAAATAACTAAAAAAATTAGCTGGTCAGTGTGGCAGGCACCTGTATTTCCAGCTACTCGGGAGGCTGCGGTGACCCCCAACCATAAAGGAGGAGCACTTGAGCCCAGGAGACAGGTGATTACACCACTGCACCCCATACTGAGCAACAGAGTGAGATCATTTCTTAAAGTAAAATAAAATAAAATAAAATAAACATAATGCCATACAATACCCATGTAAACTAAGACTTCTATCATTGTGGAGCCTTGGTGCAAAAGTGTTTTTAAAATGTATGTGGGGGGGAAGGGCATGGTGGCTCACGCCTATTATCCCAGCACTTGGGAGGTCCAGGTGGGTGGATTGCCTGAGCTCACAGGTTTGAGGCCAGCCTGAGGCAGTGGGAGACCTCGTCTTTAAAAAAAATAGCCAGGCATTGTGGCGGGTGCCTGTAGTCCCAGTTACTTGGGAGGCTGAGGCAAGAGAATTGCTTGAGTCCAAGAGTTTGAGGTTGCTGTGAGCTGTGATGCCACAGCACTCTATCCAGAGTGACTGAGTAGGACTCTGTCTACAAAAAAAGTAAAAATAAAATAAAATAAAATGTAAGTGGGACAGAAAGGGGAGGAGCCCACACACAATGACTGTTAGGCCCAGATGATCACATGCCTTAAAGCAGTGGTTCTCAACTGTCCTAATGCCACGAGCCTTTAATATAGTTCCTGTGGATTGTGACCCACAGGTTGGAAACTGCTGCCTTAAAGGGAACAGGAGGAAGAAAAAGCTATCTCCTTCATCCAAAAAGTTAGCAAAAGGACTTCTAAATTCTGCTGACATTCAACAGAACATCATAGCAATGTTTACACAGAGCAAATCTGACTTCCATTCCAATTCAGAAATGGCCAATGATTTGAAAGGGGTGAGGATGCTCATACCCTCCCTCAAATGCAGGGCGTTAACATTCCTTTCTGGCTGGATTCTGAAGATCAAAGTGAATGTGACCCCCAGGACAGAAAGAATACTCAGGAAGGGAGAGCGGAACTAAACTACATTATAAACGATTGAGCATTTTGTTTGTTCTTACTGCCCCCACCAGATTAACCAGAAAGGTCATGAGAAATGGGTGATCTCTTATGTTTCATAAAATGAAGAATAAACCCACAGAGGATGAAGTATTACAACGTGGTATCATTGAGGAAAGAGTATTGATTTAGAATAAGGAAGAGAAGTAGATGGAAAAGTCATCAAAGAAGAATGAGAAAGTATAGAGCTGAGGCAGGAAAATGCAGAGAACAGAAGCTACTGCAGTGGGCAGGAGACAGCGGGGCCCAGGGCACGGGGGGTGAAAAGGTCCAGACCCCACATCCCAGGAGCTGGTGGCAGAAGCACAGCTGCCCACTCATTCCTGGTAAGGATGTTTTCAAATTTATATGCAGGTAGAGAAAGTATTTGAAAAAGAAAATGGTGCTTTTTAATTCTACCTCCAGAGAGTTTAATTCAGGTTTTCTTATCAGTATCAGTTGATAGCCAAAATGCTGATAAGCCATAAATTCTGTTTACATATAAAGTCTTGAAATGCCTATTACTGATGGCTAGCCCTCCCTCCCCCTCTGATGTAAGAAAGGAGATCTGGTAATGATGCTTAGAAAAAGTACACAGGTTGTGCTGAGAAGCAGTGAAAGATAAGGATCGTTACCCCTATTTGGTGTTAAAAATGATGAATCAAATCAAGGCAGGCGATTATCTGTTTAGACATGCATCAGCTGCTTCCATCCCAAATTTAGCACTGGCAGTCTCCTTCTATCATGTAACGTTTCATCTTTCTTCAAAAATAGGATCACTGGCTCAGCGCCCATAAGCACAGCGGTTACAATGCCAGCTACATGCACCGAGGCTGGCGGGTTCAAGCCTGGCCTAGGCCAGCTAAACAACAATGACAATTGCAACAAAAAAAATAGCTGGGCATTGTGGCAGGCACCTGTAGACCCAGCTACTTGGTAGGCTGGGGCAAGAGAATCACTTAAGCCCAAGAGTTGGAGGTTGCTGTGAGCTGTGATGTCATTGCACTCTACCCAGGGTGACATAGTGAGACTCTGTCTAAAAAAAAAAAAAAAAAAATAGGATCACCCACCGCAAGGCTCAAAGACTGTCTCATGAGCAGATGGCTGGTTAGTTGGAAGCTAGATGGTGTTAGCCACACCCAGGAGGAGAGGACTAGAAGTGAAATCCCCAGCAAGTGCCCTGCACGTTTCTGGGAGTGCTTCCAACCCAGAGGAAGAGCACCAGCTATGAGGGACCCGCAGCTGTCATCTACCAGGGATGGCTCAGAAAAAAATAAAAATGGGGTTCCCAGATGGGGGCTGGGAACCCTCAGGGTGGGAGCACTTGATTACATACCCTGTGGTCTGCACGTCCGGCGGCTACGATGTTCCTGCCAGGAGCCTGGCCAGCCAGCACAGAGGAACCAGCAGGTCTACAAGTCTGCCTCAGTGACACCTACAGAGACGCCCCCCAGGAACACCACAGCTTCGGAGAGCCAGAAACCGTGCCCTGGTTCTGAACAGAGAAGCTCATCCAGTAAACTCAGTGATGAGGACAGAGTGATTAGAAAACAAAGATGTCAAAGCCAATGAGTCCAAAGCAGACTGTGCGGGGCAGAGGTTGAGAGAAAATAGATGCCGCCCCTCACTCAGCTCCATTTTTCTGGCACATCTGTGCCTGAGGGAGCTGCCAAGGGGAGGGGGGAAACTCTGGCTGTTCTGTAAGAACTCACTTCCTATCCAATGGGAGCTGCAGGATTCTGGGGTGGTCTCTAAGAGCTCAAGTTCCTATCCAATGGGAGCTGCAGGACTCTGGAGTCATCTGTAAGAGCTCATGTTCCTATCCAATGGGAGCTGAGGGACGCTGGGGTGGTCTCTAAGAGCTCATGCTCCTATCCAATGGGAGCTGCAGGTGTCCTCCTTTGACATTCATGCTTGAGGATGGGAGCACTGATGGCCAAGTGGTCAGGCCACATAGCTCTAAGTGGGGTCAAGAAGCTTGTGGTCCTCTGCCCCCAGGTGCATGTGGGTCTCTAAGGCCCTCCTTCATTTCAGTATCAGACAGCTGAGGGCTTGTCACTTTGGGGATATTGGGAGAGGACACGTAGATGACTTTAGATCCCAACTCTTGAGCTGGGCCACTTCCTTGGAAGGGAGATTACCTTGGAGAGCTCACCATGGCCCCTGAGGCTTCCTGAGGCTTCTGCTTTTCTCCCAAACCCAGTCTAATAGTGCAAGCTAGTCCATCCTTCCGTGAGAGTGAGGAGTCTGGCTTTGGAACCACTAATTCCCATAGGTCTTCTGGCATCAGCCATAAAGAAGTTAGTTTTTCAGCTTTCTCCACACCCGCCATGGCTAGGAGCTGCAGGTCTGGCACAGAGGAGGATTTTGACTTGGCATAGCTAGAAAATGGCTTTGTACTGGAGGAGGGTGGAGTGCCTCTGCCAGCCAGGAAGCATGTATCTGCTGTTTATCAGTGTGGTGTTTCTACTTGGCTGGAAGAACAGGTGGGTTATGAAGGGGTCGTTGCTCTCTGTACCTGAGAGCTGGATTGCATGCCTGAATTACTGATCTTTGGGAAAGAGGCAGCTGTCAGACACAGCTAAGTGCAGAGGACCTTACAGACCACAGGAAAGTGATCAAAACATTCCCATCCCAAACCGAAGTGATTTTTTCTACAGACTTAGTTTTGTTTTCATTAAAATAGTATAAAGGAGTTAAACAATCTATAGAAGATTAAACAAGTTTTAAAAAAATCAATCTTTTGATTGATTTCTTTCTACCTCCCATAAACTACCATCATTAACATTAGGACAACAACAATTTTAATAGTTTTCTGTACGTATCAGACAGGATAGAAAAATAAAAAGAAGGAACTACTTTTGTAAATATAGGATTTTACATAAGACATCTGGTCCTGGAAATACTGTAGTCTAGATAACTTGAGAAAAACTCTAGCTATAAATATCCAGAAATGCTAGATAAAAATACAAAATAACCCAAAATATCTTCCTAAGTGTCTAGCTATGCTCACAAGAAAATAAAGGAAATCATCCACGTGCCACAAATAATGATAGAACTGGCCACCAGGGTGTTACGCAGATGCGCCGACTCAGGGACTCCCTGGAAGGGTGGTTGGTATGGTTGGAGTTACTGTTTTGCTTGTTTGCTTTACCCATTTGGTTATTCCCTTTTTTCCCCTTCCACCTAAATGGCTTTTTATCACATTGTTAAATAGCTCATCACAGAGTCAAATTCCTGAAAATCCCTCATTAGTCCAGCAGTCAAGCCAATGACAAATGGTTACTTTGGAAGTATTCGCAAGAGAAACACGAATGTCCTCTGATCCTAAAAGTGAACGCCACAACCACAAGTCTAAGGTCAACTGTGCTCCTGATGACACCACAGCAAACAAGCTCGTGTTAGTGACAATGTCAGTGGTCGGTCAATAAGGCCCAGGTATGGGCTGGAAATGAGTCTACCTAGAATTCCGCAAGTCCTTAATCACATTATTAAAAAAAAAAGATGACTAAAAATCCTCATGCCACAAATTCAGTTGGATTAGTATAAGGAAAAGAATTTTTTTCTACCTTCTGCTGTTCCCTATAAAAATCCACCACAACCACAAAGATATGCCAAAAACCTTACAAATGGTATAAGGTGCCTTGCCATGTCTCTATAGGAATAATGTTATGGTTCCTGCGAAAGCAAGTGTGTGTCTTCTGCTGGACGGTTTCCAGCTCTGCAGATGGACGAACCATCATGGTTGAGAGCCCTGCCGGCAGGCGTGGCTACACCTGGCCACTCACCTCCTTGGCCCACGCGGGCTTCTCACTGGGACTCATCCCCTCTTTGTAATGGTACAGTGGCTTTTTCTCAATGGGTCTCTGCTCCTGCCGCTGGTGCTGAAGGGAAACTAAGTAGTCTCTCTCCTGCTTCAGCTGTCTCTGCAATCTCTCTGCTTGTCTTTGCTCTTCCAGCTGTTTGCGCTTATATTCCTGTCCAGATCAGTAAATGGGGCAAAGAAAAGGCCGGTCAGCACGTGGCAATCACTGGCCATGCTGGCCAAGCATGCAATAGAGGCAAAATGACACCAAGTGACAAAGGGCCGGACATGACCAGGCTGCAGGAGGCATCAGGGTGTACCCCAGAGACCAGCCCCAGCCTGTGCAGTGTCTACATGGCCGTCCCCACAGAACACCGCCCCTGGCAAAGTGCCTTGTCCCTGATGGATTACAACTGAGAAAATGCCAGTAATGAGGACAGTTAAATGGTCAGCACACACCCCCTGTAAGGAGCCATTCACTGCCCGATCTATTCAAACATGTGTAGTTAAGTGAAAAACTAAACAAGTAGCTGGCGGTAATGCCTAAATCATCTTCGAATAATAAAACTTGGACCAGCAAAGGTCATTACCAAGCTTATGTAAAGGCTAAAAAATACCAGAATGCCATTAAATAAAAAGTTCAGTTAAAAAAAATACACCACAAAGTCCATCTGGAGAGCAGTATGGCTCTTGGAGTGGCTGTCACAGGAGCAGGGAACGGGCAACATTTCCATCGTAAGGACAAAACTAACAGTCTGCAAGTGAAATGTAGCTGCAGAGCTGAGTGGGTTCTTAAGGGAGAGGTGCCTTTGGCTGTGATTGCATTCCAGCATGCTGCAAACGGCCTTAGAAATTACTCTGCACGGAACACAGTGGGTCTCAAAAGCAGTTTGTACTTATAGTAAGACTGGATTCTCTTTAAAGTTTCACCAATAGATAGAATAAAGAATGCGTGACACTTGCATCAAATGTATTAAGACTATGTATTACGTCCCGTGAGATTTCTGAGGTCATGAGCCTTGGAAGCTGCCCTGTGTGGGCTGAGTTAGGAGGACACACAGGGACAGACAGGACACATGCTGGCCCACACGGCAGGCGGCTGCCCCTCCATTACCAGAAGTAGAGCCTGCTCGTGCAGGAGCTGCTGCTGCAGAATCTCCAGCTGCCTCTGCTCCTCCTCTAACTGTCGCCTGATGTATTCCTGGAGAGGCGGCAGCAGAGCGTTCAGAGAAACAGAAAGAACAGGCAGTTTTAAAGGTGACAAGAGCTGCCAAGTAAAGTGGAGAAGGAAGAAGGTGGAAATACCCAGTATCTCCTACAGAACAGGAGGGTGGGCTGAAGCCAAGCCAAGCCAGGGCGAGTCCCAGCGGCCTCCCTGCAGCGCTGGCTGCGCGTCACGCCCACTCTAACAGACCCAGCCACGCCTTCTCTCTCCACTACCGGCTCCTCTCTCTACGGACCACCTGCAACTAGCAAAGCTGTGCAGTGAGGAGGCTCCTGGGCCCACAGCGGGGCCGGGACTGAGGTCCTGACACACCAGCCCTGCAGTTTCGCTGTCAGCCTGAGTCTAGCAAGGAGAGGGGGCTGCCTCATCGGTGCCAAAAGTTGTGAAGACTGGAATTTGCATGGGGATTACAGCTCTTCCAAAGCAGTGAGGGAAGAGGACAGGGCCGTCAGGCTCCCCTGCTGCCTTCAAATCAGGACACCCAGGGCCAGGAGCACCGGAGACCCAGGCACACCAGGGAGGTCACCCAGTCGCAGGCTGGGTGACGGGCCGTGCGCTGGATGTCTCCAACAGGTGAGAACAGGTGCTTGAGAAAGTACACCGCGCTTAACAGCAGCCCTAAGAGACAGCGACCCGCACCAGGGCCTTCCGCGCACTGACACGGTACCTGCTCGTGCTCGGCGCGCCTCCGCTCCTCCTCCCGCCGCGCCTGCTCCTCGTAGTGCCGGCGCTGCTCGCGCTCCTGCTGCTTCCGCAGCTCCTTCTCCCGCCTTTGTTGCTGCAAGGACACGAAGACAGCCATGAGGGCCCTGGGCCTGTGGGTGTCGGGAACTCGTGGGGAAGTTACCCCACTGCAGAGGCCAGCTCTCAGAAAGACGACCAGACGCATGAGGCTATGGGGACACGGGTCTGGGGAGGGACCCGGGGTCCTGCAGCACCCGCCACCCAGGAGCTGTGGGGCGCACGGAGGGTGGGGAGTGACGGGGAGAGGCCCGAGACCTACCAGGCAGGTGCCCTGCCCCAGAGAAGTCCCCCGGAAGTGAATCCCCCAAAGGGTTGGGAGGGGTTTCAAATCAGGTATTTATTATATGTTGTCAAGCTGATTATTAGGTGGCCACTTCACCACGCTCACGTCACTCAGTCTTTCTGACACCACATTTCACAAACGTTTCACAGACAGAGCAGTAAAAATCAGTGAGGTGCAGTGGCACAATCAGAGCCACTCAGTAATTAACAGGATTTCCCGACTCTCACGCAGCCCCTGCCCTTCCCATAGGCCATGCTGCCTCTCTGTATTTTTCAGAACATTCATTTCTAGGTGTCAGTTTAAACTTGTTCCAACAAGACCCTTATGCTCTGGAGCCATAGTCATCGTGGTCACCACTGTCCGATGGTGGCCCTGAGACAAGCACCTTGCATGCTTGATCTTAATCTCTGTAAAACTCTCCCAAGGCAGGTATCATTGTCATCCCCACTTTGTATGAGAAAACTAAGGAATGGAGAGATTAAGTAACTTTTCAGGGTCCCACTCCAGTTCAAGGTCACACCCAGCAAGTATAGAGCTTGATTTCAAAGCCAGGAGAGGGAACTCCAGGGTCTGGGCCCAGTCCCAGCAGAAGATGGAGAGGTAAGAGAAACAACAGAACCATCACAAATTACCTGGTTCTTCATTTTACTCAGAAAGGAGAACATTGCAGGAGAGTGAGAAGTGGGCTGAGCAGTTACAGGAGCCCATGGCTCTTAAAGTCGGGGGACCCCGTCCATCTCTCGGGCATCTAGAATCAGGTGGGGATATAAGGCTTTTTCTGGTTGTCTCAGCGAGTGGGGATTGTGACTGGCACTTAGCATGAGAGCCTGGTGATGACAAGTGTCCTGCAATGTGAGACTCACACACGTCTAAGTGTCTCCCACACATGCCATGAATACCCTGTAGAGAAAGGCTTCCAGGCCTTTGTGTCAGACCCCTTTCCTAGGGTTGCTAAAACATGAGGTTCAGGGGACACTGTAGGAGGACCACTCCCTTGTGACATATTCAGCAACACTCCACTATGAGGCTGAGGGAGCAGAAGACCCCAGAATGGAGTGACGGTGACGGCATCTCTGACAGCTTTGTGCAAAGTTCTCTGTCAGCGCCTGGCCAGACCAACCACAGATATTCAAAATGCCAATGACGCCTCTGAGGAAGCTTCCTGACGAGGCCCCTGCTTCGCCCTTGGGACCTGCTGGCTCTGACCACCTCCAACAGCTGTGTCTCTCAAGACTCATCTCCTGGGGCTGTCAGAGCAACAGCTGCTCGCCCACCTCAGATTGCAGGTGAGTAGGGCTGCTGGGGGGCCTGGTGCAGCTAGGTGATCTGGTCCACCTGCGTGTTCAAAGCCCCTAGCAACCACAGGAAGGGCAAGATGAGGCCACTCTGTGATCAGGGCACGGAATGACAGGGCGAGATGTTTTCAGCAAAGCCAGGCTGATGGTCATGGTCACAATCACTGCTGAGGAGACACAGCCTAAGAAGGACAGTCACTCTAGTGGGACTGCAGAGGACACCAGTCCAGGGGCAGAAATTAGAAATTGGCTAAAATAAAACAGGAGGAGTATGGTGATGATGGGGCGTGTGAGGGCAGGTGCAGTCCTGGCCGTGGGGCAGAGAAGAGCAGGAACATGGGGAGGGCCCATGGAATGACAGGGTCATCCCAGATATGGGAGGGTTTTCTTTACAGAAAAACAATACTGGAAGACACAAGAAAAAAACGTCAAGTTAGGAACTGACTGGATAGTTGGGATTACAAAATCAAACCAGAAACATTTCTAATGCTTAACTGAAGTAAGCCAGTGCCAACAAAGAATAAAATAATTACATGTACAGACCTGGCTCCTGGCGGGAAACAGCCCTAATTTAGCTAACATTTCAAGTTTTTTACTCTAACCATTGGTCTCTTTCTTGAGGAAAAAAATAATCAAGTCATTTGAAGAGTGAGATAATTTTTATGTGAAGGGTTTGTATATTTTGAACCCCTTTGCCAGGAATCAATACAGTTTTATAATTACATGCCACTAAGATCCCCGTGCAAGCTGCATACAGTATTGATCGCACTCAAGGGCAAATGAGCTTCCCAAGTACTCTGCAGTTTCTGAGAAAGACACTCTACAGTGACTAATAAATAATAACAACCTCACTCAGATCAGCCACCGCCAACTCACAGAGGCACCTGCCAGGGCTTCAGCTCCTGTGGTGATGCTGGAGAAATAAATCAATTCCCCAACATTCTGAGGGCACCCTGCCAATTTCTAGCTGCTGTGTCCTCATGTTAATTCCTTTCTTGAAAAAATGTTTGCTCTCTTGCTTCCTTAGCCTGGGGCTGTTTGAGGAAAGAGGTATACCAAATCATGTTAAAGAAAGACCCTGTCCCTGGCCTTAAGCAGACGCTTTCATGAAGCTTTGAAGACTCTCACTAAAAGCAACTCTTTGAGGCCAAGGCCAATGACTGGCTCCTGCTGCACCCTCCCCTCACGCAGTCCTGGAACTTGGCAGGTGGCTGTGAGAGTCTGTTGAACTAAACAGAGCAGGAAGCTCAGGGTAGAGATGACAGCACCCCAGCCTCTTAAGCGTCTCTGCAGCACTTTCCCTCCCATGATTATAGTTGATGCCACACCTGTGCTGTCTAGTATGGTCAGAGGACGTCGTCATAGCAAATCTGCAATTCAGGACGAAAGCTAATTTTTGTGGGCAGGGTCTCTGTCCCACTTGTTTTTATTTATCACTGCTTCCCACACTGGGCCTGCCCCCTCTGAGGGTGGATACTGCAGATGGGATGAATAACAGAGGGGAGAGTGCCCTGCAGAGCTCAGGACCAGACCTGGGCCCTTCAAGGCCCTTGTCAGATGGGTCTTAAGGACCAGAACACACTTTCATGTTTAGCACTGCAGAATGTTCCTCTAAAGCAGCGGTTCTCAACCCGTGGGTTGTGACCCACAGAACCGTATTAAAGGGCTGCAGCATTAGGAAGGTTGAGAACCACTGCTCTAAAGGGAGCCAGCTGCAGCTGGCACTGGCACTGGCGCATACCTATGTGCCATCCTAGAGCAAGGCCTCAAAACAAAATAAGGGAATAAAACTGTAAGCTAAAAGCAATAGAAAATGGGAGGACCAAACCATTCCTAGACCTGCACCAGAGAGTTGGCCCTTGTGGGAGCTTCCTGTGATGAGCTCTTCTGCCATAAAGTCACACTTTATGCCTTCGGAGTAGTTGAGTAAGGCTACTCACTGTGCTTGTGGTGGGGACACTACCTTGGGCATTATTTGTAGTGCTGCTCCATCACGGCCTGATGGACAACATGAATCTGCCTGCCTCTGTTCCCAGGTACTGGAATCTCAGAACTAGAGTGGCCACGGGACATCCAGAAGCAGGTACTCACTAACTGCCCCTGCTCCTGCCTGTGGCTGTGACCACTACCAGATGTCCACAGGCGGCCCTGCCCCAGACAGAGAGCGTCCAGTCTGCTGGTCTGCTTCTCAGCCATTTTATCATTTGTTGTCATTGAAATATAACAGAGTAAAAGCTCAGCTTGAGAGCCTGCAGTCTCTGTGCTGTGGCTAATGAGATGCTGGAATAAAGGACTGCTCTGCCTCCCTCCAGCCAGACACTGCTCCCAGGACACGTGAGGGTACCCAGGGTTGGTGACTCAGAAATTCAGGGCCACTTCTCGGAAGTGCCAGTGAATCAACACTCTAGGACATAACAAAGGGAGGTGTTCTTGCTCAGTCTTTTCTTCCTGCTCAGATGCTGAGCATGCGGTTTGGTGGTGGAAACACCCATCATGAGGACCCACGTGGACTTCACATCTCTTGGGCCTGCCCACTGAGTTGCTCATGCTGCCTCTAGCCATGAGCCTCTGGAGAAAGGTGTTGCCTCCAGCCATGAGCCCCTGGAGGGAGGTATTACGGGACAGCAGTGGGAAAGCCAGTGGTGAGGAGCAGAGACCTCCTCCCTTTGGGTCAGCATGCTCCCTGATTCACTTGGGGGCCCCCGTGCCTCCTGGCTGCTGGCCCACGGGGCAGTGAGCAGACTGAGGCACAGAGAGGTCACCAGAGGCATTCAGTGCCAGAGCCAGGACTCAGACCGGGCAGACTTTCCACAACTGCCCTGTTTCTGCCTCTCTGGTGACAGGGCACCCGGTGGTGCTATGTCCCTGCTGCTCAGAATCTCCGTGTTCCAACGGCACATGGTCCCTACTCTCTTGTGGGTTTTGTTTAGATACTGGCAGATGAGACTTCCTGCAGCCACTTGGTGGCAACAATGGGATCACAATTACATGGTGTTGGAAATGAGGGCAGGAAATATTGATGAGATGACCTTTAAGTGGCTGCACTCCTAGGCTTGACAGGGAAGAGGTTTTCCAAGGCGACAGTTGGCCATCCTCAGTGAAGTGCCCCCATGATGAAGAATGGGCCGGCAAGCCTTTCCAGCAAGGCCACGCAAGGCTGCCCCCAGACGGGAACCTCTTCAAAGGGGGCTAGAAAGTGCAGATTTTACAGTACCCAGGGAGATATATTAGAGAATTAAGGAAGCCAGGGAATGGGGAAATGCTATCTAAATAAAGAACCATTAAAAGAATAAAATTAGCAATACAGCATTTTGAAATCATCAGTTCCAAAACAATAAAATATTTGCCTAAGAAAATCAACCCATTTTTGTGTTAGGCATTGTGCCAAGTCTTCTGTGTATATGGTTTAATTTACTTCTCACAAGAATTCTACAAAGTAAATATTATTATACTGGATAGACATGCAAAGAAGCTGAGATTCAGAGAAGTGGTCAGGCCAAGTCCACAGAACTGGGACTGACCCTTGGCCTCCTGGCCCTGCAAAGCTGCTGTACTTTACCTCTGTGCTGACCTACATGCGGCCACTTTAAAGCTGTTAGATATTTTTTTCTCTTAATGATGTAACTGAATTTCTCCTCATATTGTACTATAACTAATGTTCTTCCTAAAGCATGGAAAAAAGCTTACCTTTTGGAACATTTATTTTAATAAACCCAACAAGGTTTCACTGCAGCACATTCAGGAGTTTAAACTTTCACACCAGTGGCCGTGACAGCTGACGCTTCCCACCAGTGACAATGACAGCCGATGCTTCCTACCAGTGACACTGACCACCAACACTTCCCACCAGTGACGGTGACAGCTGACCTTTCACACCAGTAACAGTAACAGCTGACGTTTCCTACATGCTAACAATGCTGGCAGTGCTCTAAGGTTTCTGAAACAATGCAGTTGAATCTTTACAACAGACCCATGAAGTAAATGCTAATGTTATTTCTAGTTTTACAGATATGAGGCACAGGAAAGTTAAAGAACTTCCTTGGGGTCATGTAGCTAATAGGAAGAAATCCAGGAGTTGAACCCTAGGAATCTCAGGGTCTAAAATCCACACCGTGACCACAATACCACCTCCTTGCAGCAGGGCTGCGGAAGGCCGGGCTGCAGCAGGACTTCCTGGAGTTTCGTGATCATCTTGCTCTGTGACTCTTAAATAAAGGTGCAGCCCCTGCCCCTTTGGGGAGCTGTCTAGGGCACATAGGAGCAACTCCTCAGGTTCTGAAGAATAGTCCCTCTTGTTGGGGGCCCCTCTGGGCTAGGGCGAAGGCTAGTGTGGGCCCACGGATACGTGAGTGTTCACTGTGAAATCTTCTCTAAACCAAAGAATGAAGCTTGTCTCCTTGGAAATATTTACAATGAATTTGGTTAAGTCCTTCATAAGTGAGATCTATACAGTTCTCAACAGTTGACAAGGGTCTTTCACACCTGTGTTTCTGGCCCTCAGAACCTCCTTGGTGGAAACAGCTGCATTACCAACCTCCCCTCCGAGACAAGGAGGCAGGGTGTGGGGAGAGCTGGGGATGGCAGGCAGCACAGGTGGCCTCAGGTGGCTCTGACTTTCTGAGCAGAAGAAAAGGACGGCATTTCTAGTGAGCACTACACAAAACCTGTAATTCAAATACTGTCTCGGTCATGAGACCAAAGGCTGCTGTTACCCTCTGGGCCTGCAGGCATGGTCTGCAGAGATGGCCCCCTTTACTCCAGTCCTATGCTCCAGTGCTAAATTTTCTTTGCTTCACAACATCATACTCCCCTAAGTCCTTCCTCCTTCCTTGTCAGTTTTCCTGCTATCTATTTTTTTCCTCCTCTGTGTTCTGGAGCCCAGGCGAGTCTCTATTCCTCCCAGTGCACATGTCTGTTACCATAGACCAGTGATTCCCACTTTGCTTGTCTGGCCCTGTGTGCAGTGGGATTCCCCTATGTAGCCCACCTGGGAAGCTTTGCTGCTGCCTCAAAATGTCTGACCTCTAACCTTACAGCTACCCTGTGCTGACCTCCTCCTCCCCCCACACGTATGCTCTAGTCTGACATGGGTTGCTGTGAGTGACTGCGGCCCACGCCCCTCATCCCCAACCTCCAAGCTCTCTCAAACATGTCCACTCTTCTCAGTCCCCACTGTCCCCCACCCAGTTTCCTCGAGACAGACCTGCCTCCTGTCCGCTTCTGCTGCCCTTGCAGTCCCGCCCTTGTAGTAGCCAAGGGAGCACTGGGTCCCTTCCAAGGCTACATTGTATCCTTTGGTGAAAACACATTGGTAGCTTTGCTCTTAGAATAAAATTCCCTAGTGATAACTTGGCCTACAGAGCCATGTGTGATGCTGCTGCAGCTGCCCCACTGGCACCCCATGTGCTCCCTCAGCTGGACCCTGGCTGACCGGCCCTGGCCAGGTGAGGCTATCCCTACAGTGGCTCCCTCAAGTACCCCACTGTCACCACAGCAGCCATGGCAACAATGATGGAGGGTTATTTGACTAATCCTCACTGACGCCTGTTTCCCACACGATCCAGTTGTGCGAAGGGAGACCCTGTCTAGTGCGCAGCAGCCAGGACGCTCACTGCCTGTGTGTTGGCCAAGTGCCTGCAGGCATGGGGACAGGTTTTCATTCCACTTCACACTTTTAAAATCACAATTGAGCCCACATCCTTGAAAGCCCCATCATTATAGGGAATTTACATTTTTCAAGTGCCAGGCTCTTATTTTACACATTAATCCTCCACTTCCACTGGCCAATGAGATACAGGTGGTGTTTCTTTAAAAGCAAGCATCAAGTGATGAAACCAAAGCAGTGTGTGTGTATATAGCTAGAACAGGTCGTTTTTATAAATGGACAATGTTATGATGGTCTCAATAGGCACTAAATGAGACCTAAGTGGCTTAAAAATATTAACACAATTCTTTAAAGAATAAAACTTACTCCCAGGAAGTGCCCGGTGGTCCCAGGGTCAGTCTGATTGCTCCTGTGACTTAAAGTTACCCCCCACCCCATGCCGGAAGGCACAGAAGCTCTCAGCAAGCTGAAACAAACACATAAGTCACTACCACTGTTGCAACCCCCTTGAGTAGAACCAAACTTCACCACCCAATGCTTGGTACCTCAAGGCCCCCTTCCTTGGACCCCAACTCTGTGTTACAGAATAAAACAGTTCGTACTTTGTTTATGCCGAGTAACAACAATTTTTACTGAACCGAGTCAAAGCAGAAGAGGTCCTCTTTACACTTCTGTTAGTGGACTCATTCACCTTAGCTGGGGTTCATCAAGCTCCTGGAACTTCATCACAAACTAAAAGCTGGGACTTTTATCTCCACCAGCTAAATGGTTAATTGGCCTGAAGCCATGTTCTGTTCATAAAGCTGACCAATGACTACTTCAGAGCACACCCAAAGTCCTTCTAAGAATATGCAGACACTGATTCAGAGCTTAGCCACATCTACACCGTCACCCAGAATAGCAAAGGACATGCAGGACTTCCTCAGAACCCTCTGGCAGAAATGACATCTGAGGTTACCAAATACAAACGCTGCACCCCACAGGCCTGTGTTACCAGAGGGAAAGAAGTGTATTTCCCAGGACGCCTACCAGGGCCCAAGTGACCCACAGAGACACTACACTCTCCAGCTGAACTTTCTGTGCAACCAGCTCGTCTGAGTCCCTGCTCAGGACTATAGAAACCCAAGTGGTCACCAAAGTCACGGCAGCAGGCATGGATGGGGGTCCAGCAGTAGCAGGGCAAGGGCAGTGGGGCCTGGGGGCAGAGAATGTCATTACTTAGGGCTTCAGAATTTACAGGTATCTTACTTAGTATTCTTGTTCTTCTCTACTGAGCTACAGGGTAAAACAAAGAATCAAAAGATAAAGCTATATAACCTGTTGTTGCCCTGTGGAATATGTATTCCTGCTACCGGTGAGAAGACAGGGCTTATGCCCACTGTGCATGGAGCAAATAATCACAGATGTCTTCTGTGCAAGCCGGCACCTGCAGCATGTGAGTCTGTGTACGCATGAGCCTCTATGAGCTGAACGCTGACCTGCAGCTACTGGAGGGGGACCTCCAGTAAGTGTCACAGAGGAGAAACTGCAGCGGTGGCCTTGGCAAGGCTCTGACTTGGAGCATCAGGGACAGAAACCAACTCGAAGACATGCACCTGCTGGGCAGAGACTGAGGTCCCCTGAAAGACCACAGAAGCAGAGGCCAGGTGCAGACTGGGGAAGGGCATGCTGACGACGGCTCATCGTGGAAAGGAAGATGTGTGGCTGCTTTGCACTTGGGCTCTGCAGGCCAATGCCCTGGATTCAAAATTGATTTCTTTTCAGGATGTGCAACCTTCAGAAGGTATTAACCTAAGAGTCTGCTGCTCAGCATCAGGCTGGAGACGGCCGTGAGGATTCAGTAAGACAAGTCAAGTACTGAACAGAGGACTCTGTCACGCAGGCGACGACATCCCTGCCCCAAATGGGGACATTTGCAAGCAACCACAGCTTGCTCTGTTAGATGGGGTTATGTGCACTTTGCATGAGAAACAGTGGGTACATGCAGAGAGGTGATGACAGCAGATGAGACCTGGATGTAAGAGAGCATCCTGCCAGGCACGTGGCACAAAGAAGTCCCTCCATAATTACAGCATGAGAGACAGTGGGTACATGCAGAGAGGTGACAACAGCAGATGAGACCTGGATGTAAGATAGCATCCTGCCAGGCACGTGGTACACAGAAGTCCCTCCATAATAACAGCATGAGAGACAGTGGGTACATGCAGAGAGGTGAAGACAGCAGATGAGACCTGGATATGAGAACATCCTGCCAGGCACGTGTTATATGCATGTCACTCCGTAAGTGCAACCACTGGGTATTATTGTTGCTGGGCTGAAACTAATATTCCTGGGATACAAGGAGGATGATGGGATTTACTGAAGACTGGAACCGAAGCCCTGACTGATGTAAGTCAGGAAGGCTGGACCTTGATTGTGTGTTCAAAAAGCAGTCTGAGTCGTTGCTACGTGGAAGTAGCTCGATGGATCTACTTCTAGTCAGGCTCCGGAAGTTGCACTAGGCCTCAGGCACATGGCAGGGCCCAACAATTCCCTTTTTTTTGCATTTCCCCAGAAATTACGAGAAGCCTAGACATCACTTCGCCCCGTCTTTCCCTTTCCACCACTCTGGTGGCTGTGTGGCGGCTCCTCGTGGGGTTCTCACTGCGCAGCTCCTTGATGATGAGGAACACCGAGCACCTTTGTGCTTTCTGGCCCTTCACGTCTTCTTTCGTTTGAATCTTACTCTCCTGTTAGAATACTTTGCCCACTGTTGAACTGAACTTTTTGCTTTATTTGATGAATTAAAATACTTTTGATATATTCTGGATACAAGTGCTTTATCAAATATGTTTTATAAATAATTTTCTCACAGTCAAAAAAAAAAAAAAAAAAAAAAAAAAAAAAAAGCAGTCTGCTCCTGGTGCTCAGCGGTACCTGATGAAGCAGGTGAACGGCTGTGAGAGCCTTACTGAGGAGTGAGCTGCTGGTGGAGGCCTGCAATCTGCTGCCTCTTTATCCTGCAGGCACTGAACCTGCCTAACTCCCAGCAGCTATGACCTTGACGCTTCTTAACTGGCTAGAGGCTTTGGTATACCTGGCAGAGGAAGGAGCCTCAGAGATATGGTCAAGGTTCTGGAAAGGAGGTGCTGACAAAAGTCTGTGAAACCACAGGGTGGGAGCCCTGCCCATGAGGAACCATGCTGGACACTGGCCGGCAGCTTCGCTTCCCACACAGGTGACAGCAGTGTCTGCTGCTGACAGGAGATCTTATCTGAAGGGGCCTGTGTAGAAGGACTCATGAAACCTGTGCAGTGTGGACAGGCAGCCCTGCTCCCTGAGCTCGGCATTCCACTTACTTGCCTGTGGCCTAGTCAGAGCCTGCATTTTACCTCTCAGTCACATGGTCACTCACTTACTCCACAGGTATTTATGAGGCACTACCAGAAGCACTGGACACTGTTCAGGTATCATGGAGCTCACATTCTAGCCAGGGGATCTGGACCTACGAAGTACATGCAGAGTGCATCTGGGGCAGGGGGCTCCACGAAATAACTAGGCAGGGGGAGCGAGAGCTTGGCTGTGAGGAAAGCTGCAGGCCCGTCCTGCCTCTCACCAGTGACCACTCATTGCTACAGCAATGGGGCTCCTGCACAGGCCTCACCTCTGCAGTTGAGTGCTGTGTGCCCAAGCAGGTGGCCCCGACCCAGATGCCCCCCACATAGGACCTTGGCAGAGATGCACGGGCCTCACCATGATCCCAGATGTCCCCTGGCTGGGACCTTGGTGCAGGTGCAGGTGCACGAACCTCACTTCAACCCCAGATGCACTCCCGCCCACCTCCAGCTCGGACCTCAGTAGAGGTGCATGGACCTTACCCTGACCCCAGATGACCTCCAGCCGGGACCTCGGTGCAGGTGCACAGGCCCCACCCCAACCCCAGATGGCCCCTGGCCAGGACCTCAGTGCAGCTGCATGGACCTCACCTCCTCCAGCCGCCGCCGCTGTTCCTTCTGCTCCTCGATGCGCTTCTGGCGCTCGGCCAGCAGCTGCCGCTTGTGCTCCTCATTCTCCCGCTGCTGCTGTTCCAGCTGCTGCCGCCTCAGCGCTTCAGACCGCTCCTTGTTGGCCAGCTGCAGCCGCAGGAAGTCCCGGCGCAGTGTGGACTCACCAGGCAGGTTCAGGATGGAGCTGCGGGAGGGACAGAGACGGGACCATGGGTGAAACTGTGGGGCAGGACCCACCCCTGCAGGAGGGACAGAGACAGGACTGTGGGGAGGACTGTGGGGAGATCTGTGGGGCAGGACCCACCCCCAGGGGAGGAACAGAGATGGGACCAAGGGTGAAACTGTGGGGCAGGACCCACCCCTGCAGGAAGGACAGAGACAGGACTGTGGGGAGGACTGTGGGGAGGACTGTAGGGCAGGACCCACTCCCATGGTGTATAAAAGGCAAAGGAATGGAAGTGACCCCTGGGAGCAGGAGGGTGCCCGTGCCTGGGGGGTAGAAGCCAGGCTGCTGCTATGATGATGACCAGGGTGGAGAGGGGACTCCGTGGAAGTTGGCGCAGAGTCATGGGCTGAGCCCAGGGTTTTGGGGCCATGTCAGGGTGCCTCTTGCTGCACCATGCAGGATTCTGCTTGAGTGACATTTTCCTTGCCTGTAAGTGGTGGGGTGTGTGTGCATGTCATGCACATGGCAGACAGTCTGAGGGAAATGCCCTCTACCCTCCTGCCACCCAGCTAGGGCCACCCCTCCCATGTCTCAGACTCCTAGGCTCTGCACAGCAGCTTCATGAGGAAGAAAGGTGGTTCCATTTGTTCCTTCAGATCTAGCCCTTCTAATTTTTCGGGAAGCTTCTAAAAATAAATACAAAGTAATCCCACTGAGCACATATTTACCAAGTCCCTGCCACCTGGCAGGCACAGCAGCCAGTAGGGACAGAGTGGTCCCCAGATAAACTCTCAGAGCTGCCTTCCTGTGGGAAGGGCAAATAATTACAAACAGCATGATTTCAGGTATGAATGTGTCCTACAGGGCACAAGAAAGGGTCATAGCTCAGGAGTGACAGGCAGGGTCCTAGGGCGAGCATAGGACTCTGGACGCTGTGGTCAGGAATCCCTCTGTGGAGATCACAATTGATGGAGGAGGAATGTTCCAGGTGGAAGGAAGAACACTTTTAGAGGCCTGGGGTGTGGCAGAGTGAGTGACTGGGTGAGGGGCTCCAGGAGGTCAGAGGGACAGAGCAGACTGAGCACAGCCCATGGGCCAGGCAGGTGCAGGGGAAGGTTTGTGGCTTGGGAGGATAGCAGGTCTATCTTGGCCGACATATGGGAGCCCATCTGCAGGGCATGAGCAATACTATAGCAGCCCCGGGTGGACACGCCCAGGACAGTCAGGATTGGGTGGCAGAAGCCTCAAGGGATAGAGGTGGTGAAGCCTGTGGCAGAGGTGACGTGGGAGCAGGGAGGATCTACAGAGTGTGTCCAGAGCTGGGTGGTGGTGGGAGAGCTGGCCTGAGGAATGAGGAAGGAGAAACATGGGTGGGGACAGGCCTGCGGAGGCTAGCAAGGGAGCAGCACTGGGCTCAGGACAGCGGTGGGTGTGTGAAGAGTTGCCACAGTGTGACGTGAAGACTGTTCATGATGCCCACAGACAGGGCCTAGGATCTGTGACAAGCCTCCTCTAAAGCAAGCCCCATATGATGGCCTGTCAGCTGCACAGGCCACTTGCTCTGTGAAAAGGAGATGGCGTGGGGTGCCAGCCTCATGACTCATGGGAGCTTCGCTGTTGTTAACCGAGTCACGTCTGTGTCCAGGATCTGCCCTGTGTTAGTGACTCAGTCCCCAACTGTGTGCGTGACCTAGTTACCACCCTTTCCAGAATGAAATAACCACTGTCCTTTCCTACTTTTCAGGATTTTGTGAACATTAATCAGATGCCTCTAGAAAAACAGGACTCAGAACATAACCTTCAGTGTGACATAGTGACTTATGGCTTATAGCAGGTCATGTGATGTAGCAACCTGTCACACAGCAGGTCAAGTGACATGATGACCTGTCATGCCTACTGTAGGTCATGTGACATAGTGACCTGTTACACTTACCATAGGTCATATGACCTAGCGACCTGTCACACTTACATATCATGTGACATAGTGACCTGTCACACTTAAAGCAGGTCATGTCACCTAGTGACCTGTCATGCTTACCGTAGGTCATGTGACATAGTGACCTGTCATGCTTACTGCAGGTTATGTGACATAGTGACCTGTCCTGCTTACTGCAAATCATGTGACATAGTGAACTGTCATAGCATGGTGAAGGTGCAGCCTGTCTGGTGCCCTCAATGACCCTAGCATACAGTTTAGCAGGTGTCAGACAGACAGGGTTTCTCAGCTCTGCAGAGTGGCCAGGTGGGGACACAGTCCTCCAGGTAAGCTTTGGAAAGCATGTACAAATTATATGAAAGAACAAGCCTGGTCCTTTGCCCTGCAGGGATGTTCAGCTTCCATTTCACAACTTGACAGCCATCAGCCCTACTCAGTCAAACAGGGGCAGCGACATGTTACGTGTCAGATGGAACAAAAGGTCTCCTTTAGTCTTTGACCTTGAGGAGTCCTATAACAGGTGGAGAGAGGAATACTGGAGGCCCCCAGGCCCATCCCTGTCATCTCAGAGCGGCTCAGTAGGTCTGAAATAACTAAAAATAAACAAACTCACACATGGCCCAGCTCATGCTAACAGGATGGCTGAGCCAGAAAGCTGTGCCCTGGTGAGCTGGGGACTGGCCTTAGGGAGGACTGGGGTCCACTCCTTGCATGCCCAGAAGATGGGGACCCAGTTGCCCTGGTGCCCCTGTTTGGGCACCTTCTCTCCCCAGCCCCACTCTGCACTCAGTGCATGGTGCCTTGATGCACATGGCTCTGGAGACTCAGCTGCCAGCTGAGGGTCCTGCAGTGTGAGCCGGTCTCAGCTGCTTACAGACACAGACCAGGAGGAGGCCAGGGTCAGAGGCGAGTGAAATGCAGAGAGCAGGGACGACAGTGACCTGGCAGTACTGGCCTCTGGGGAAGCAAGTGACAGTGGGAATGGTGTGGAGCTTCTGTCTGGGCTTCTTCTGTAGTGCGTGGTTTGATCTCTTGGAAACCCTGTCCTCCCGGTTGGCAGTGGTGAGACACCAGGGCGCATGACCAGGACAGCGGCTGCCTGGACCTTCCTTGAAGGCAGGAGGTAATGAACCGCAGAGCTCTTGTCCAGAATCATCATGCAGGTCTCAGAAAGGTACAGCTTTAAGTACTTTAGTCCTGCATCACCCAGACAACTGTCTGCTGCTCCTTCTCCAGGCTATATGTGTGAGGGAACAGGCTCTGAGGGCAGAGATCATATATCTCGGGGGACAAGATAAAGAATATGCTGATTTCAACATTTCTGTTTGAGTCTGCTTAGGGAAAATGTCCCCCACGAATGAGGCTATTCATGGGCAATAAATTAAGTAAGCCCACCCTAGCAGATTCTTAAAAATGAACCTATAAATCAAAAGGAAAGTGAATTCCACACAAGTACCACTGCGAATATAAAGATTAGACTCAACTTCTGCTCACATACCTGGGCTCGCCGGAGTCATTCTCCTCCTCTTCCTCCTCACTCCCGCTGTATTCATACTCCGTCTCATCTAAGGAGAGACCCAGAGAGTTAGTACAGAAAAAGATGTATGCACAGAACAGTAAAGACCCCACCCCCCCTTTTGAGACAGTCTCCCCTTGTCGCCCTGGGTAGATTCCCATGGCATCATAGTTCACAGCAACCTCAAACTCCTGGGCTCAAGCAATCCTCTTGCCTCAGACTCCCAAATAACTGGGACTATAGGCACCACCACACCCAGCTAGTTTTCGTATTTTTAGTAGAGACAGGGTCTTGCTCTAGCTCAGGCTGGTCTTGAACTCCTGAGCTCCAAAGATCCTCCCGCCTTTGCCTCGCAGAGTGTTGGAATCACAGGCATGAACCACCATTCCCAGCTCACCCTCATTTATATACAAGTAAATTTAGCTCGTAGGATTGTGGCTGACATGGAGCTGGAGCAGACCCCAGGCCCAGACTGCACAGCTAGTCCACAGCGCTGCTCTCAGGACTCCCGTTTACAGGGACAGGAAGAGAAGGAATTGAAAAGTGACTTTCTGTCTGTGTCAACCCTCAGTATAAAGCAGCTCATACCAACCCATTGGCCCACTGTGAATTTACTGATGGTATTAATCACTTTAAAATTGAGATTTTACTATGCCTTACATGGACTCACAGATTGCCCATAGATTACTTTGATAAATGCAGCAAGGTAATTTCTGACAACAGGTGCTTACTGAAAATACATAGTTAAAATGTGTTCTTGTGGATCACTAGGGAAATCCATTTAATTCAGTAAGCTGTTAAACAAATTCACACACAAGAATGAGGAAGACTGAGTTTGCTTTGGAGATGATCAGAATCTAAGGGGTGGAATGAGCAAATAATCAGAGCTTCCAAGGTTACAGAGAAAGGGAAGAAACAGTTATTAATGGGGTGTGTCCCATGACAGTCACTGACACAAGATAGTTCACCCATGTGCTCTCCTTTATTTTGCTTAATCATCCTCTAAAGAAAAGCCTGTTTTCCCAGCAAGGACACTGAGATGACAAGGGGCTAAGTGTTACGACCAATGTCATCTGATTAATAAAAAGTCAGTCAGAGATTTGAACTTAAAATTCAACCCATTCAACCCAACACCAGTGCTTGTTCCAACATGTCAAAATGACTAAATATCAGAGACATTTCACAGAAAAGGATCTGGTTCCTCTGGTTTAAGGGCACAGTGAAGTCTGAGGCAGAAACCAGCTGGACCTTGGGAGGACAGCAGGCAGGGGCAGGAAAAGGACGTTCTAGGCAGCACGGCCACAGGCGGAGGGCTGGCAGCGTGATGGCACATGTCATGTCCAGGAGACTGAGAGTCAGAGCAGCAAGTGTCTGGGTGGGAGAGACCTCGGGAGGGGAGGCCGCAGGACCGCGGAGCCAGCTACTCCTCGAGTGCCATGCTGAGGACTTTCTGTGGGCCACATGCATCCCTGAGAGGAGAGTTCATGCAACTGTGACCTCATAGCTGTGGGTTCATAGTGACAGCCATGAAGATGTCTGTGTGCCCTTCACAGGAGCTGAGACTGCAATTCTGCTGTGTCTCTACCAGGAGGCAGCACCCACACTGCTTTCCACTCACAACAGGCCTCACCTGTCTCGCTCTGTAGCCACGAAAGATACTATGAAACAGAGTTGAATGTGTGTGAATTAAGTGCATTTTCTAAAAAAATAATTTACTTCATACGCTGAGATATGTATGAAACTTTTAGGCTATGTATTTTTCCAGTATTATTTCATCAAAAATCTACATAAAGTGTTTTATACTCCTCACTGAAAGTTTAATGTTCCAAACTTTCCTGAAATGGATAGAGTTTGGAGTAAAATGCAGAAATTTCATCTAATGAAGGAAATGCCAGCGGGGGAAGTATACACACAATTACTCCAGTCATTCTGCTCTCCAGGGCAGAGCCTTCACCTGCCAGGCTCCCCAGTTTCAATTCCTCCCCAGAATTTAGTTTGATTGCTCCTATATGACTGGGTTAAATTAGCACGTGTCAACATATCTTAAGGAAAAATATCAGGCTAAAAAACCATAAAGCAATGCAAAGCAGAATTGCCTGATTCTGCCAAGAGCTGGTCATAGAGAGAACTGCTGAGCTGGTGAGAAGCAGAGTGAAGGGCGCTGGCAGGGACAATCGCTCAGGCTGGGTCTCACCTGGTCCCTCTCTTCCTCGGGGAGAAGACACTGATGAGAGAGAAGGACCCCTTAGCCCAGCAGGATTAATGCCTTTAACTGTCACACAGCTCTTGAACAGACCTATTTCTGAGAATCTTACTCTTCCACTCTGCAAAGAATGAACACATTAAAAGTGAACTGCCTTCATGGCACGGGAGCTCTGAGTCACATTCTGGAGTTTGTGCCCAACATGGAAAAACAACCTGAGGCCCAACTTTCCTCCTATTCCTGGTGAGAGGAAGGGCGTGAGCTCTCACAGAGCCCCTCTGAGTCACAGTGAGGAATCCAGAGTCAGTAAGGAATGTCCTCGACAGGACAGCTGGCATCTACCGAGGGCCTCTGTGCCCCAGACAGCACACTGGCCACTTCACACGTGTCCTCTTCATCTCCGCAGTCATGTCAGGCACTGGTGCTATTATTATACCTCTAATCCCATGTTAGAGATGAGAAAACCTGGGTGAAGTTCACATAACTGAATGTGAACCCAGAATTTGAATCTGAAAAGTCTGATACTTAAACTACTCTCTGTATCCACAGGATAGTAAGGTGTCCCTACTAGAGAAGGTGACATCTAAGGACTGTGTGTCTGACACACCGCCCTAAAACATCCCCTTAAACATTTTAAATCCATGGAGTGGCCCACGACCACCTCGGACAAAGAGCAGCTAAAAAATCAGTCCTGGGACTTTTTTTTACCTCAACCCACCCTTTCTCCTCATGCGTTGTCCCTCTGGCTTGGGCCAGCCACTGGCTCCTTCAGTCTGACCAGCAAGTCCTTGTCCACTTGCTAACTCGGGAGAGTGGCCTCCCTTCTGGCTTGGCCTCAAAGCTTCCTGAGTCCAGCCTGGCCATACATGTCCCTCCAAGTCTCAGGATGGCTGTAGGACTGTTGGTGGAAATGCCTCTGCTGACCTGAGCCCAGAGTCTCCAGGCCAGCTGGGGCTTCACTCTGCTCACCGCCCAGCCCCAAACCCCACTCTGTCAGTGCAGAGCACTGACCACAGAGGCAGGGAGGAAGGGGTGTGAGAGAGGGGCAGCCCCACTCTCTGCTGCTCCATCTGAGTAGAGAAGTGGAGAGAGGATGGAGCGAGGGTATGGAGGACAGGCGCCAGGGCCCCCTCTTCAGACTGGTCAGCCCTCTGCTCTCACTCACCTTGCTCTGAATGCCGCCTTCCAGCCCCACACAGCCTCCCACCTGAGTCCCCATGGCCTCCTGCTCTCCACCCAGAAGCCCTCACTGCCCATCCCCTCTCCTCCATCCCACCTCCCACCCCTCCCTGCCCCCCACCCAGCACTCAGCCAGCCATTGGCCCTACCCCAGACCATGTGGTGGGTTTCAACCTTGGTCAGGAAGTGGTCAAGAGGCTAATCTCCAAAAGCAAACTTATCTCAAGAAGGTTCTATCTCCTGAGAGTGAACCTTATACCAGTGACGCAGAGGGGCAGGGAGAGCTATGAGAGGTAACAGTGATTTCAGCAGCAAATCCACAACAGGCTAGGAATTAATGGTGGACTTTAGCTCCCGTTCACGAGTTAAAGGAAGTCATTAATTAGAAAGCAAAGTTCAAGTGATTCTGAAACGGTCAGTTAAAAACTTGCCTAATCAAAATTTATTTTAGTACATAAGAATCTTACTCATTTCTGCAAAATGCATTCCTCTTCACCTGCCAGCCTTCATCTGACATTTCTCCACCTTGTATTTCCTGCCTCATTTTAGCAGCTCACTTCCTCATCCTGACTTTTGATATTTGTACAGAATTCCTATGCTAGTTTCAAACAACTGAGGCATAGTCTGTAGACCCTGAGTTTAGACTCATGTGCTACATAAGAGCCAGAGCCACAAAGAGACAAACTTCTTGTATGTATGAAATGAGTAAGTGCATTCACCGACTCTCAGCTCAACTTCTGACATTGCAGACAGTAGCCTGGCAACACAATGGTCTTTTCTGTCACTGCAACCATGAGGGAATGCTTTCTGATTCTAAATAACTGAATTAGAAATAAGCCTCAGAACACAAACACGTAAGTGTTAGAGGTGTCAGTGCAGAAAAATGTCAATAGACGAGTTTTTCTTCAGGTTGTCTGTCCCTTGGAGCTTTCTATTTTTCCACATGCAAATACTCACTTGAATTAAGAAAACCATTTGTCACAGAAAAGCACATCACAGTATCACTCAACCTGATTTTTTCAGGGTCTAGAAGAGGGAATGTTTCCTGCAGCTCTATTTTTCCAGAAAGATCCCACTTCAGCAGTCTCGCCTGATGCCGCCCCGAGGCTGGCCTCAGAGGCAGTCCTCACCTAAAGCACAACTCAGGCCATCACCTCCCTGCACCCTGGAGCCCAGCCCCGCTCATCTCCCCTTTCTCTTGCTGACACACAACATGTGCAAACCTTTCTCTCCTCTCTTCTTCTTGGTCCGGTCGATGTGGTCCTTGAGCTGGATGCGGACCTGTCGCTCGTTGGGCTGGTCCCGGATGAACGGGTGCTTCATCAGCTGCTCTGTGGCTGGCCGCTGGCTGTGGTTCTTTACCAAACAGCTCTCAATAAATGACTGGAATTTTTTTGACCTGTCAAACAAAATAGATGAATCCCCAGATAAAATGACAAGAAAACATATTTTCTGAAATGCTAGAATTTTTTTTAAAAGGTTGTCCAACTGTCCAATATAGGAACTGATCAACCACAAAATAGGCCTGGCCTGTAATAGGTGCAGCGGGGTCCAAGGCGCCATGACCAGCAACACACAACTGAGGCAGCACATGCAGTGACAGACATGGAAGCATTTCGCACAGTTTATCCACAGTGTTACGGACATCACCAAAAAGAACCAGGGAAGGAAAAGGGCCCCAAGGGACTCACACCTGGAAGGGCCCAGGAGCCCAGGGTTGCCCTGAAAGTGTCAGGGGGACCTGCCCTGGGGGAAAGGGCAGCTCAGGTGTACAGGCCCTCAGTGGAAAAGCAAAGCCAGGATGAGAATGCTGTGTGGTTAAGTGCTGCTTAAACGAGGCAGAAAATGCAAGTGGAAGATAAGTAACAGTAGGGCTGGGTGATGGGGTGGGCCTTTTGTAGAGTGATCAAGACTCTTCTATGGCAAAAGGAACTTTGATCAGGAAAATTCTTTTTTTTTTCTTCTTTCCTTTCTCCTCACACGGCAAGACCAGAAGAGACGATCAGGCAAATTCTTAACTAGTAATTTCAGAATCACTTTTGAACTTTGCCTTCCAATGAATAAGAACAGGATGTATCTTTGCTATTAACCCAAGGACTCAGAAATAATAACTTTAAAGGACCAAGTTCACACTCAGAAGCTAATTTATCTCTGTCTCAAAAGGCACTATTTCCTGCAAGAAAAAGCCCCATTCCAGAAGCAGAGGACAGCGTGGAGATGCCACACCTGGGTGGCAGGAACTGATGGTGAACTTGAGCTCTGATTCATGAGTCAGAAATGCATGTCCTTATTGAAAGTTCCAAGAAATTGTTCAGAATCACAAATAATGAAGCTCATGACTCTGTGGTATGTTCCTCCATGGTAGCGCAGAGGAGCTGAGGCCTGGTCACCCCCACCCTGCCCAGGAACAGGGGAGCTGAAGCCTGGTCACCTATACCCTGCCCAGGGACAGGTGGTCAGTTCTGTGCTCTGTCGCCCTCCTGTGGTGTATTGTGGAGTTACAAGAGCAAATGCCCTCAACTTCTCCCAAGGCCCTATGGGTATACACATATATGTATGTAAGTACACATATGTAAGTATATAGTGCATATACACACATGTATAGACGTTTATAAACACAAATGTATGTATGCACATTTATACATGTATGTTTGCATGTGCACATGGATGTGTGTGTGTGTGTGTGTGTGTGTGTGTATACATTCCTCAGGTTGAGATGTGCCTCCAGCCTCCACACGTGGGAAGCACCTGACAACACCGTATTCTTTATTTCTGCCCAGGTCAATGAAGTTCTTATTGTGTGTTTTTAAAATGCTGGGTTTTGGCATTTTTTATCCCTAATTTCAAAGCAGTGTTCAAGCTTTTAAAGTATTTTACATGGAAGTCAGGATAACCTTTTGTGCTAGCGGTCACCCCAGGATGATCTGGACTGTTTGCATTGGACTAAAGATAGTGATGACAGGATGGACCCTCCGTGTGCCTCCCCCAAGTCCTTTAACCTATGTCCCTGAGTTTTGCCCCCCAGACAGCCCAGTGGGGTCAGGAAGTCCCCACATCATCTTTGCATCGTGAGCTTCTGCCTGCTCTATGGTGCTTGATGAAGGCCCAGATGCAAGTTGTGGGCAAGAGCTGTGCGTGATGTGTATGTAACATCCCTCAAACCGGAATAAAGCTGAAGAGCATGAGGCTGAGCTGCACAGAATAGCACAAGTCCTACTCTGCTTCTCTAGACAGGAAACTAGCATTCAAGGAGGAAAGCAAAAGCAGATTAGGACAGAAAGCTGTTAAACTTTCACAAGGAATGCAAATGGCAGTTCTCTTTTATTCTTGCTGACAACTAGAAAGACATGCTCATTTTTTATATAAAGTGCTCAACTATTAGCTAGAAGATGATAAATAAAAGAAATCACATCCAACTTTAAAAAGGGATCCAGACTTAATTGACTGAATGTTCTAGTCCTTGATACTGACATCTAGAGCCCCAGATCTCTGGGATAGAACATGTTCAAGAGTTAATGAAACCAGCTGTCTTTCTAGGCTTCCTCTTGCTTCAGGAGAACTTCAGGAAGAAGTCAGGAGCATGGATCTGGGCCCCAAAGATGGGCCTGCTGTGCAGAGCTCACAGAGGGTGATGTGTTCCACAGGTACACACTCCTCCAAGTGTCTGGAGGAGAAAATAGCACTTACGCAAGTCTCCAAAGCAGGATTCATAGTCTCTTATTTAAGTTAGTGTGACCCCAAAATCAATATGCTTAATTACACATTTAATTAAAAGTGGAACACTTCACCTATGTGAAATATGACTGTTTGCTGAGTGTTCTAATGAGTTTAGAGGATCTGTATAACTTTATTGCTCAAATCTCTACTGACGGTAATTTAGTTCTGTTTCTTCACAAAGAGCCCTAAGGTCAGTGATACTAATTCCCCAAGAGCTGGCATGGAGGATAAACGCTAACGATTGGTGCTTACAGGCTGAGGGCACTAATTTTACTACTGACCTGCCAAACACTTCACAGTCCCAGGTTTATCCTGCTTATACATTAAATCATGTTAGGGGAATTCAAAATGCCTGAAGGAGTGTCAGATTAACCAGCATGACCAGTTGAGCTAAAAGTTTTTGGTAATTATTAGACTCTCTAAGTGTAACATGACCTTTAAAGTTTGCGTTGGTTGGACCATCTCTACTCTGGGCTCTGTCACTTAATTGTGTGACTTTGGACAAATTACTTCTCTGTTCCTCAGTTTCCCTGGCTGAAAATGGGGATATTATTAGTACTTATCTCAAAGGAATGTTGCCATGATAAATGAGTTAATTCACACAAAATACTTAGAACAGTGCCTGGTATCATACATGTTGTATGTTTTTGTTATTATTGTTATTCTTACTACGACTCTGATCATCCCCAGGAACAGAGTGTCTGCCTTTAGCACAGGGATACAGAAGTATGATGTTTATCTGCATTTCAGTTGGACTGAGAGAATAAAGTGTTGAGGATCATACAGGTTAGCAGGGAGAGTTGACAGGGCTGTCATTTGCAAGGAGACTGGGAAAAAAATGGGTTAATTATAAAACTTTTGTTGCAGTTTTTGTTCTGATTTTGGTAAAGTTCAAAGTCACACTATTACTTACAAACTCAGTCTATTTGAAGTATTTTCTCGTATCTGCTTTGTATTATCATTGTTTTATTAAGAACACATATACATACACAGAAAAGCTTTGTCATATCTCAAAAAAGAAGATCCTGACAACCCAGTGAGAACCAGGGTCAATGCTTGACAGACAGCAGGAGTGACCTAGCCCTGGAGCACTGTAGGAGCCTGGCTCCCTCAAGGGGCCACACTCTTTGGACCCACCCCTCCACTCGCTGGGCCTCCCAGGCTGCGTCAGGCCACGAGGTCAGGACCAGGGCACCATGCGTGTCTGAGAAGTGATGGTTTCCCTGACGCTCTCAGGTGAGGGCTGCCGTGCTGAGGGGGGGGGGGGGGGCGCTTCTTCAGGTTTATAGGTGGGTAAGAATTGGGCTAACCGTCTTCTCAAAAGAATGTTGCTATCTCAGTCCCTGGCACTGGTGGACTCTCGAGGGCAGCTGAGCACGGATGGGCAGGGGTGCAGAGAGAGTGCCGCTGGAAGGAGCTGGTGACCCATGTGGGCGGAACCCATCTGCGCACAGGAGGCAGGATAAGGAAGCAGGAGTCCAGTGTCACTGGTCACCTGCTAGGGGTGACACTGAGGCAGAGGGTGAGGGCACCCTTGGTTTCCTCTGATGCAACTGAGCTAGGACCCTCTCTGAGGCCTCCTCATCAGGTAACTGTACTACCTGGGTATCTAGTAAGGCCCTGACGGGAGGCAGAGCTGGGCTCTGTCAGTGTGGGGGGTGCTGTCTCCTGCCCTCCGATGGCTGGGTCGTGCTGGTGCCTGACCTTCTCTGACCTTGAAGGCACAGGGAGATGCATGTTCATACTGAGAGATGCAGCTCAGCCTGGAGCTTTGTAGTTCCAGGAGGAAGTAGAGAGTGACCCTCAATTCACCACTTCCAGGAACAGAGTTCCTGGCCCAGTCCTTGCAGGGGCACCTCCCTTTGGTCATGTGCTGACAAACACATTGGGAAAAAGAAACCTGACCTAACAACTCATTTAGAGAAAGAACAGCTGGAAAGTAAAGAACATTGTTCAGTTTTTTCCTTTTGGTTCGGGTGGTGGAGTGGAATGAAGTCTTTTCCTTTAAAAAAAGTAAAAGAAAATGTTTCATTTGCCCCCAAACACTAGAGCCTATTAAAGCAAACTCTAACTTACTTCAAATAACTTTGGACTTGGTCTTTTAAGATAAAATGCTCCAAAGTATTTAAATATTTTCACTAAAAACTGGAATTGTGCTATAGGGAAGTGGGAGCTGTGTCATGTGTGAGGCGTCCCATGCCCAATGCTGAAATCCAGCGAAGAAGAGATGTTATCAGGCCTTTCCCCCTCTCTCTCAGACAGCCGGCCCTCATCCCCTCTCTCTCTCAGACAGCCGGCCCTCGTCCCCTCTCTCTCTCAGACAGCCGGCCCTCGTCCCCTCTCTCTCTCTGACAGCCGGCCCTCGTCCCCTCTCTCTCTCTGACAGCCGGTCCTCGGGCCTCGTTCCCTCTCTCTCTGACAGCCGGCCCTCGTCCCCTCTCTCTCTCTCAGACAGCCGGCCCTCGTCCCCTCTCTCTCTGACAGCCAGCCCTCGTCCCCTCTCTCTGACTGCCGGCCCTCGTCCCCTCTCACTCTCTGACAGCCAGGCCTCGTCCTCTCTCTCTCAGACAGCCGGCCCTCGTCCCCTCTCTCTCTCAGACAGGCGGCCCTCGTCCCATCTCTCTCTCAGACAGGCGGCCCTCGTCCCCTCTCTCTCTCAGACAGGCGGCCCTCGTCCCATCTCTCTCTCAGACAGGCGGCCCTC